>APFE030064551.1:0-28226 GCA_000404065.3 Pinus taeda
AGACCTTTTTTTTTTTTTTTTAAATTTCAAAACTTGATATTTCTGAACAGCTACGAATAACACAATATGAAGCTGCAAATCATCTTTTAAATCAATGTTTTTAGGAAAATTGTACTATTCAACCATTGCAGAATTCATTTGAAAGCATTTTTCTTGTCAACTGAATTACCATTTTTCAAATCAAAACCATTGAAATCAATCTCAGAAAGAATCTAAATATTGGTAATAATCTACAATCATCACAAGAACAACAAGAAATTTCTTTGTTACAAAAATATTCAAAATCTTTTGCTTGAGATTATACAGATATGTAGGGAATCCATCTAAAAACATGTATCCATCACATTTACACAGATGAAACAATCAAACCAGTAAGCCAATCATAAAGAAGAATGAATCCAATGATGAATGTGATAGTGAAAGAGGAATTGCAGAAACTATTATAGGTAGGATTTATCTACCACATCTCTGATAGTCAATGGATTTCTCCCTTAGTTGTGGTTCCTGAGAAAAATGGAAAATGGAGAATTTGCGTAGACTATAGAGAACTAAATAGGGCAACACTTAAGGATCATTTCCCACTACCATTCATTGGTCAAGTATTAGACTCGTTGGTAGGGAAAAATTTATTTTCCTTTCTTGATGGATTTAGTGGATACAATCAGATCAAGATAGCATTAAAAGTTCAAGATAAAACTAAATTTACTTGTCCATGGGGTACATATGCTTACAATGTTTTACCTTTTGGATTATGTAATGCACTTGCTACATTTCAAAGAGTAGTCCTAGCTATCTTTGTAGATCTTATACATGAATGTGTTGAAGTCTACATGGATGATTTTATAGTCTATGGAAATACATTCGATGATTGTTTAAACAACTTTGATTTTTTTTAAAGAGATGCATAGAGACAAACTTATCTCTCAGTAATGAGTAATGTTTTATGATGTTAATTGAAGGGATAGTGTTGGGACACCACATTTCTTCTTCTGAAATAAAGGTAGACCCAACAAACATACAAGTCATTGTAAACTTAATGCCACCAAAAACACAGAAAGAAGTAAGAAGTTTATTTGGATATGCAGACTATTACAAAAAATTCATTGAAAATTTCAGCAAAATAGATTTACTCTTATTCAAATTACTTGCAAAAGACATTGAGTTTCAATGGACTATAGATTGTCAAAATCCATTTGAAAAATTGAAAGAAAAATTGTCTACAACACCCATTCTCAGAGGGCCAAATTGGTCATTGCCAGTCCACATATCTATTGATGCATCAGATACAACTATAGGAGCATCTCTAGGAAAAAAATAAAATCAGTTTAACTATGCCATTTATTTCATTAGCAAAAATATATCTTCGACATAATTAAACTATACAATAATCGAAAAAGAAATGCTAGCTGTTGTGCATGTAGTCAACAAATTTAGGCATTATATAACAAACTATCAAGTGTTTATTCATACAGATCATTCAACCATTAAATATTTAATGAAAAAAACAATTACCAATGGCATAATTACTAGATGGCTGTTACTAATGCAAGAATTCAATCTCATTGTTCTAGATCGACTAGGAAAAGATAATCAAGTGACAGATTTTCTGTCAAGACTTCATTCTTCTGGTGATCTTATTCCTGTTTCAAACAACTTTCCTGATGAACATCCATTTGCTATAATAGCTAAAACGCCATGGTTTATAGATGTAGCTAATTATTTATCATCTGTAATATTACCATCTCATTTCACTAGCAAGCAGAAAAGAAAAATAATCAAAGAGTGCTAGATATAGTTGGGTCAATGGTGATCTCTTCTATACTAGTCCTGATCTTTTGATAAGAAAATGTGTAAGAGAAGATGAAATTCTTGATATTCTAAAAGCATGTCATGATGAACCATGTGGTGACCATTTTGTAGATAAACGAACAACATACAAGGTGCTCAAACTTGGATACTACTGGCCAACAATTTTCAAGGATTCAAAGGCCCCTGCAAAAGATGTGATAATTGTCAAAGAATCAAAAGACCTATAGTATCAGATGAAATTCCATTGAAACCACAATTACTTATAGAACGATTTGAACAATGAGATCTTGACTTTGTGGGACCTATTAACCCATCTTCAAATGGAAAAAAATACATATTAGTGTGTATAGACTATGTTACAAAATGGGTAGAAGCAAAAGCAGTGGCACGAGCAACAAAAGAAACAATGGTTTCATTCCTATTTGAAAAAATATTTGTAAGATTTGGAGTTCCAAGATAGATTGTTATAGACCAGGGATCATAGTTCAATTCTAAACTTGTCTGAGATCTTACGAAAAATACAAAATCAAGCATAGAATTTCTACTCCGTATCATCCTCAAGCAAATGGACAAGTGGAATCTACTAATAAGGTTCTGGAAAACATCGTGACAAAGGCAGTGCAAATGAACAAAAAAAATTGGTTAGACAAATTAAAAGATGCATTATGGGCATACAAAATTACATGGAGAAATACTACTGGATTGAGCCCATATCAACTGGTATATGGTAAAGAAGTTTTGTTACCAATTGAATTTCAAATTCATACATTTAAATTTGCAACAGAATTGGGATTGGACCTATTGGAAGAAATTCAACAGAGAATTATGCAGCTAAATGAACTAGACGAAATCAGATAACAAGTAGTTGAGCATACATCACTAGTACAACAACAGAGAATCAAATGGCATGACATATTTATCAAAAACAAATTTTTTCATAAGGGAGATTGGACACTTCTTTTCGACTCCAAGTACAAAGATTTCAAAGCTAAGTTTACTATTCATTGGCTTGGGCCATAAGAGATAGAAGAAATCTTTGACAATGGAGCAGTCAAGATCAAGACAATTGATGAAGCCGCCATTTCATTTCTAGTTGATAACCATATACTCAAATTTTATAATAAGCCTATCAATAAAGAAGACTTTATGAAAAGAGTGTCAACAGAAAACAATATGAAAGTACTAGAACAACATAGTGATATGCTTTCCCTACTAGAATAAAAAAAAAAAATTTAAAAAATAATATAGGAGGTGGGTTGTGAAAATCTAGGATACTGACACAATACAAACTCGAATTCATATTGGAAAACCAATTTGTTTGGCCAATATGAATTCTGTTTTATGTTTTTCAATTTCATTTTGCAGAATCATCCTCCAAAATTCAAAGACTCAGGACAAGTCTCAAGATCAACAAGGTGGAAGATTCATAATAAACCAACAAACTGTGCAACATGTTTAATGTCAAGCAGTTGTATTGCAGAAGGGACTTGAGACGTCATAATCAATATTTATTAGTAAGGGACCTAAACAAGATCAATGTCATATGTTATTGCATAATGGACCTGATTATTCATCTTAAAGTCAACATCAAAGGGACCTCAGAAGCAACTACAAGCATTTACAATCCAACAAAATCATTAAGTAGAATTCATTTTGAGGTCAAAGTATCATCATATTTATCAAAAGATCAAGTGTTAACAAAAGATCTAAGGTCATCATCAACAGAAGAAAAGCATTGACAATTAGCTATCAAGCGAAAGGAAAGTACTGTAAGTTTAAAGTATTCTTAGTGCCTTCAATTTTGAATTTTTTTCTAATATTGCTAATTTAAACTCGAATATGCAGTACCCCTATCCATGTATATATCATCCTACATTACCCTATATCCTACATCACCCTACATTATATACATTTGCCTCTTACACTATTCATTCACCTTATTATATTTAATAACCTTATTATAACCTTACATTCATCAATTCATCATTCACTCAACCACATTCATTTTCATTTTTGACCAAAATTTTTGGCCACATCTCCTTTTTGGGCCAATTTTTTTTTTTTTTTTTGGCCTCATGGAAAATTTCCTACAAAAAAAAAAGGATTAGTTTCATTTGCCTAAAAAACAACAACAAAGAGGTTAGTATCATTACAAATATACTTAACATCTTATTTCAAAAGGAATTTGATTTGAAATGACCCAAGATTATGGTCATTTCAAAACAAATCAATACATAAGTATATGTAAATGTTGACACAAAAAAGGGGAATTATGCAATGATAAAGGCATAATAATGAATATGCAACATGAAATGCAAGTATAATGGATCTTAAAATGCACAATGAATAAACATAATGCATAATCAAGAAATCATGCAATGCAAAAGTCATAGGCTAGTCCTAGTAGTGATGAGTATTGAAAGGTCTAAACTACAAGCAATTAAGAGCTATGATGCAACATTAAAAAGAAATAAAACAAATGTTGAGACATGTACAATGGACAACGCTTGTGTTGCAAAGTAGTGATGAGAGTGTAAAATCACGATGCAAGTTATGTAAAAATTTTACACAAGTGGTAAGCTATGTACAAAGGGAATAGAGTTATATCATGCACATAAAACCATGATGCATCAAGTGAAACAAGTGGCAACCAAAGGGACAAGTGACAAAATGAACAACCAGCTAGTCAGATTGAAAAACGCAGTAGCAAACAGTCAAAATTCGTTTCAAAGGGTTGCATGCATAATTGAACATTGTCTATGCATTTTTCTTCATCATCACAACTAAGTTTCATCATAACCCAGCTCAGAATCAAAAGGGAACTATGTATTCATTGTTTATCCACAACCTAAAGAAAACGCGAAACCTTGTTTGACTGAGAAATATGCAGAGATTGAAAGAGAACTGCGTGGAAAGAGGAGAACCCTGCGCTATAGAGAGAACACGAAGAATTGCGTGGAGAAATAAGGAGGAGCATTGTGTTTAACAGGAGGAGAGATAAGAGAGCGCAAAATCGAGATTTCCTCTGCGCTGAGCAGACATATTCTCCATCAAATCCCATAAATTGCACAATGATCAGTTAAGAGTAAATCTCAGGGCTTCTCAACAGTTAACATATTTCAAAGATTGTTTTATTCTCTTGAAAAGGGTTCAACTGAAGTTGTTGTTTAAATGTGTCATACTATGAGAGAAACATGACTTCAGTCATAGATTAACAATGCTCTATTACCCTATAAAAGCTCTGCCACCTGTAGACCAAATATTTTTCGAATTTCCAGAGACAGAGAGTTTAGTTAGGACTGTATGTTTACACAGGAGCAAACAAACCTTAATAAGATAATCTCTACAAGGTTTCGACAGTCATTTGTAGCTCAGGTATCGTTCCAAAAACGATTTTCTCATGCATTTTTAAACACAGTTTGCCAAATTTTGCACATAAGAAACATAGTGAGCATCCTTTCATATACACAGTGAGTAGTTTTGTATAACATTTTGCAAACAAATAATGTGTTTCATCGATTTTTATGGGAAATTTTGCAAACAAAGAGGATTTTTAAACACAATTTTGCAAACAGTAAGAGATTTTGAATGTAGTGGAGATGTTTTTACATGGTTTTTCACATAATGAAGAGTTTTTTTTACCCAATTTTACAAACAAATGATTTTATTTTGAATACCATTTGTAGTAGGAGACAAAGAAATTGAAGACCTAAAGGCAGAAGAAGTAATATCATTCTTTGTTTTCAAAGCTAAAAAGGTCTGATAATTACATTCACCATGATTTTTATCCAAATATTGCATGAATGAGAAGGTCAAATATATAAATAATAAATAAATAAATATATATATAATATATATATATAAATATTATAATATATATATTTTTTTTTTTTGCTTGTTATATTCATGATGAGGTTATTTACTAGACAAGGCAATATTAATTGGTACTTAGATCAGATTCAAATGGAAACCAAAATTGAACCTAAAGACTTCAAGATAGAAAATTGGAGTAAGGATATAATGGAGAAACTATACCAGGCAGGGCTAATGGAGTTTCTTAAAAAGTTCAATGGTCACAATGATAAAATCACACATGAGTTCATAGAGCATTTTGAACATGGAAAAACCAGAGTTGGTGAAATTTTTATACCATTGAACCCAACCTTTATTTCTCAAGCATTGGACCTTCCTTAGATAGGAGAAGAGTATCACAAGGGTCTGCATTTTAAAGAGAAGGGATGGACCTTTTTCCTGGAGAAACAAAGGAAGGGTTTCTTTGACAGGACAAGAGGGATTCCAAGAGCCATTATCAAAGTTGGTTTTGATTATCTAGAATTAATTCACTTGTGATAATAGGTACAATGTGGTATACCTCTATCATATTAAATTACTTCAACATGTGAAGGGAGATTGTAAAATCAACTTACCCTACTTATTTTCAAAAATCCTATCCAAAATGATAGAGAATGTCAAGAACAAAATAGAAGCCAAGGAATCCAACATCTATCATCATGAGCTAATCAAGATACTTGTTGAGTATCAGGTAAGGAATAAGGGGTTTCTTTGGAAGGAGTTTTTGGCTAAATATCATTTTGAAGAACAAACAACAGGGAATGAGGAGAAGTTTGAGTAGTTGCATGTAACAAGAAGTATCATGCATTCTTCTTTGTATCCTAAGACAAGATTGAAGAAGAAGCAACATGATATTATGATTGAAAAAGATAAATCCTTTCTGTCCATTCCTAGGAGGCCTAAAATATTACAAGAGGAACCAAGCAACAAAGGAAAAGATCCAGAAATTGAAATTATTGGAACCGAGCCTCCACAAACATCAAAGTAGATCGATGAGATTATACAGAGATTGGAGAAGGAAGTCCAGGAAGAGCCCATAGAGAAATACTCCTATTTTGAGGATGCTTGGATAGGAGCCACCTCATATCACTCATATGCCAAAGGGACGAGGGAAGAATATAAAGAGTTGCACAGTGAAGTATATCTTAAGAAAATAACAGAGCTGACAAGTGAGCTGGAAGACAACAAGATCATGGAGAGACATTTGAAAAAGGAGAACAAAATGTATAAAGAAAATAACAACAACATAATCAAGGAGAACAAGAAATTGAGCAAGCATATTAAAAAGCTTGAGACTCAGAATATCCTCATCTCCAAACAAGCCTAAAGATGGCTAAAGGAGAAAAAGTTATGGCAGTACAAACATGAGAAACAAAAAGTGAAGACTGCCATCTACAAAGAAGGGAAACATGAGGGTATTGAAATTATCCTTCAAGATGCACAGCAAGAATCTATAGGATCAAGAACAATAGGGGCATCATCACTCAGGAGATCCAAACGAAGGAGGCAAGCATGAGGACATGCTTGAACATCAGCAAGGGGGAGATGTTGGCCCTCAATTTTGATCATTTTTTCCTATCCTAAATCCATTTATTTATCACCATATTCCATATTTCACCTACATATGCCTCATTTTAATCCTATTTTTCATATTCAGGTAACTATATTAAGTTTTTCAAATTTTGGAAAATTTTGTAAAAATTGGGTTTTAAGAGTAAATTTGCACTGCATTAAAAATTTCTGTAATAGCTCCATTAAAGTCATATGTGTAGGATACCTGGGCGATATCTGAGTGCATATTTGGAAAGCTTGGGAACCACGGATGAAGAAACACCTATTGCTTCAGCCAAACTGAGCAAAAACAGGCCCGATCCACACTGGTCAAACTTGACTTGTCATTCAGGAATTCCTAGTTAAAAGGAGCATATTTATTATTTTGTGGTATTTTTCCTGATTTTGTGAACCAAAATTGATGATTTCAACCTGTATGGATAGATTAGGTTTGATAAGGCTGTTAGATCCATTATAGCAAAGTTTGTTTAGGATTTGATTATTTAAACAGAGTTTATGGACCATTCAAAGTGTGTAATTTTGTATTAAGAATATTGGAGACTTTTGAGATAAATTGAAGAATCACTTCTTCTGTTCTATTTGTTTTTCTTGCTGTGGATGATTTATTAAGTTAGTTGTAGTTGAAGAATTATTCAGGTGTACAAGGCAAGGTTGGAGGGCCCCCATACCAAGCTAAGTACACTTTGGTTAAATTTTGTATAAATTACCATAGTTTTGATTCAGTATTTCTTGTTTCAGTTTTATGATTCAGTTACTTATATGTGTTATGATTTCTGTATGATTTTTGAATGTATTTGGTTTAAAATCTAATTTTCATACGAAAGGACAACCAAGGATTTAAGTTAAATTATCTTTCTATCAAATTATGAATCACAACTAAAAATCATCCTTTTGCATTTCTTGAATTCTAGTTTATGATTTGATGCAATGGTAATGTTGTTGGAGTAGAACTATGAGGAAGGAAAACCATTACCTCCTAAGTTAGGAGCCTCTTCTCTTTATTTCTACACATCACAAACTACTGCTCTTTAGTGTCTCTTCTTGAGGATAGTATTGTGGGGAAGGACAACCATGACCTTCTAAGTTAGGAGCCTCTTCCTTCGCTTACTGCATCTTGAATAAGAGATTTTTTAGTTTCTTTAAACTTAGAACTTATTTGTAATATGAATTTCCTTTAACTTTTGAGCCTTGCCTTCCAAAATTGCCATTACCTGAAATCCATATACTTTGGATGTGCTTCCAAGTCTACAAACTCGGATTGACAAGTAAAATACCTGCGTTAGTTTACTTAGTAAATTGACCTGACAAGAGACACTCTCAGAACTTAGAGGGAGTACACTCGAAGAGATCAACATGCCCCCTAGACTAGAATACTCTAAACTAGAAATAAATAAGACTATGTTGTTAGGCACTTCACCCCTCAAAAGAGCAGTGGAATCGACCAAAGATTACACTGGCTTGACCTCTTCATTAACTAATGGCTAACTAGATTGTTGAGAAACAAGAACAAATTCAGAAGTAGAAGAACCTTCAGACTCAGACCATAACAATTGTACCACTGAAATACCAGGGCAAAAATGAGTAGGATGGTCTCCCTTACATATCTTATAAGGGAAATTTGGTTTAAATCTTCTACGCCTAGGTTTATGATCAACATCCATTCCCCCAACATGACTAGAAGTGGTTGGTGGAGAGTCTCCAACATGAATTGTAGAGGTTAGCGACTCTTTCCAGAGAGAGATAGGACTTGTGCTCCTAGTCCTACTCATAGAAGCAAGTGAGTCAACATAAATATGACTCACAGAGGTAGGTGACCCATTTCTAGTATGACGTGCAGTGACTAGAATTATGCCCCTAGCGTGACTTGCAGTGGCTGAAGGCTCATCTCTAACATGACTTTCATAGGTTGGTGATGATTGATGGAGATAGCTATTATTATTCTTATTCATCTTTCTCTTATTTTTATATTTATTACTACAAGATGGAGGAGAAAGAGGAAGCCTCGATTTCTCTTGTGAAGAAGATGAATAATTAACACCCATATGATGCCCTTGAAATAAAGCATTCATCTGAGAAGCTTCAAGAGCATTCAAAATATTAAGAGTGGACCAAAACCAAACTTGTAGTCCAACACTCAATCCATGAATATTAAAACTGGCCATTAAGGGGGTACCAATGCTTCCAAAGAAAGGAAAAACACAAGGATCCCCTTTTGGTGGGGTCCCTTGGTTGGCCTCCATAGGAATATTGACTATACCCAACTTATACGCAGATCTTTCCCTTACGAGATTGTTCAAATGACTTTTCAAGGAAGAGAGATGCACAATCAAACCTTTTCCCTTAAGGAGGCAAGTCCATAATTTCATAGCCTTTCAAGACTAGTGGAGTGGTTGGTCAGTCACTTAGAATCAAAGGTTAAAAAGTGACAAGATAAGTCCACCTAAAGCCAACTAAATAATAAGAGAAAAGAGCACTCCATTATAAAGTCCTAAAGATACAATCAAATAAGAAACTTCCAAGTATTTTCGCTCCGAGTGGTTAGGACCGGACACCAAAATACAAGAAAGTGAAGATAAGGACCTTCCAAAGTTAGTTTGGGATAATTACGGCCCAAGCCTACCAGCGAAGGTATCAAACATAGTTACGCTGACCTCTAGACAATATTGTTTGCCAGTGCAAGTACCCAAGCTTCGCAAGAGAACCCTCGAGAAGTACTATGAAAGTGATCCAATGTCTACCTCAGGTACCATGAGCATTCCCCCCTGTAGTCATTTGTGTGGTCTCTAGGAAAATAAACTAAGGTCATTAGTTTGTAATCAGAAGTCGTGTGGAAAAGTCATGGGCACTTGATCCAATAAGTAGGAGAGGGGGTATCTCTCTTTCCTTATTATCACATGTCCTCATCCTTAACTCGTGTTAGAAGAGCTTTCTCATACAACTTAACAAGATTGGATTTCCATTCTTTAGTAAACTTCTATACTTTTAGTTCAAGTGGCCTTGGAGAGTTTACTCTCCACACACCTATTCCAAGGCCCTAATTTCCTAGACTACTTGATGTATCTATGCAAAAAATTAAAGTCTAGTTCATTTTAATTAAGCACTTATTTTAAGTGGTTTTTATTTAGGACATAGGGAAACAAAAGTGCAACCGATGGTGTTTTGATGCGAAATAAATCAATGGAAAACCTAACTATATGAAAATGAAACTCATTTTCTTCAATGAAAAGTGATTTCTACAAAGATTGTACGAGGGACTTAATAAAGTAAAAATTCCTTTTATTTATTTATTTATTTTACATTCATACATTCAACATCTATCGAAAGAGACTAAAATGCCTAAAATTAAAACTACCTTAATGCATACTAAATGCTTAAATGCAAGATTCTATGGAATGCTATAAACAAACAAATGTGTTCTTTCAAAGACCAAAAGCCAAAATTTGACAAACAAGGAGAACCAAATATATAAGAAAAGATCTCCCAAATGAAACAAATTTCAACCTCAAGCAAATATTTGCACACTTGTTGAAAAGCCAAAATGACAAAAAACCATAAAACAAAGAAAAGAAAGGCAAAAACAAATGTTTTTTCTGTTTTTCTTTATAAGGATTTATGACAAAATTTTAAAGAAGGCAAAGCAATCAATCACTTCAAGATCAAAATCAATCGAAAAGACTCCAAACTTCACAAGCCATAAACAATCACCAAGATGATCAAGCTAAAGTGAATGAGAGGCCAAAACACTTGAACAACTTGACTCAAGAGATACATAAAAGTTTCAGAAAGACAAATATTTGATAGAACCAAAATCTTTCACTGAACCGTAATTGCAAAGACCATTCTCAAATAAAAAAAATAAACCAAATGAGTCAACTTCAATAATGCAAAGCAAAGTAATGAAAATATTGGATTATAAGCAAGTTGAGAACCAACTCATTGTCCCAAAAGCATAGAACAATCAGACACTTCACAAAGAAACTTCAAATGCAAAAACTTCGAAAAAATGTAAACCCTAGGTTGACAATATATTTTTGGAAAATGAGATAAAGAAACCACGACCAGCAAAAAACATGATCGTTCCAGACTGTAGATGACTTCAGAAAGCAAAAAAAACCAGGCTACACCCTTGATTGAAGGAAAAACTTGAAAAATTCAAAATTTTCCAAATATACACGAATGTGTAATAACAGACCCACGTATACACGCGACTGTTTCTGAAAAAAACTAGTGTATACGTTGGTTTCTTTGGCATAAACTTCCTATGTATGCTTTTGTGTAGAACAAAAAGGGCGTATATATAGAAAAGTAGGGAAAAATAAAAAAGACAAGCGTGATCTAGAAGATCGAACTGATTTCCCATAATGAAAAATGAGTCAACAATATTGGAAAAAGCAAGAAACAAGAAAGAAAAACCTAGATCAAGGGAAAAACAACCCTTCTAAAAAATACGTCACTGTATTCCCCAGTGGATTCGTCAGTTCTGTTGGTGGGAAAAGCTTTCCTAAGGTAAGGGTTGACAACCTCAAGAGATTGAATGCAAACAATCAACAAAAAACATACATTCAAGCAAGAAAACTATACAAACTACCAAATTTGGGTTTGAGAGAAGTAACTGTAGGTCCTACATTTGATGTCAATCCTGTAGGGTCCAAACCCTCTGCTTCCTCCCAAGCGTGCAAACCTGCAACATAGTTCAGGGAAGCATATACATAGCAAGTAGTTCAAAGTACGTGCATAATAGACATGTTAGCTCATCAAGCATAAACATATAAATAATGACATATTACACATGAATCATAAAAACATGAGATCATAACATATTAGAAACAAGACAAAGCTTCTTTATTGATAACATCAAAGAGTAGTGGATAGATACAACTTGATCCGACCATGACACCAAAGAAACCTTCCTCTGGATCCATCCAACCCAAGCCTCAAAGATCACCTCTCAAGAATGTGCAAAAGGATGCCATATAATAAAGGATGAGCATTTATGCAAGGAAACAAGGGTTTCCAATGACTGGGAGTGGAGAAGGCACAAGGAAAATCAGACTTGATCTGGCGACTGAAAAGACTATAATTTTGATATCCTATCTCCTTTATAATATTAGGCCTTCCCATGAGGTGTATAAATACCACTAGAAATCATTTGATTCAGTTGGGCCACGGGCTCTTGTAGGTGGGATTTCGGTGAAACTCATAAACCCCTCCCGAAAAATAGGATATTATTTTATTTTTTCATATTTTAAATCATATAAGCGATATTTGTATTATGGTGCCCGCATGTGTACGCACTTTTTAAAGGGCAGAGTCACGTATGGAATTCAAAATATTAATTTTTAATAAATGATCAAGTATGTATGGGCAAGGGCTATCCAAGGCCATACCAGAGCATCAGAACTACATGAGTGTTGAATGATGCTATAACATGAATGATTTGCTAATATTATTTCAATGGGACCACACCCTTTCCATAAGATTTTATTGTTGATTTCCACATTGTGTCTTCTATTTTCAATTTTATTTCTTCAATAAAACTTATTGTTTCACCTTCCTCTCTTTGAAATACTAATTATTAGACACTAGGTTCTATAGTTTCTTTGGTTTGTTGTATGGAATCAGTAACAATGGGTGCTACTAGAGGTTCTATAGCAATAGGATCTTGTTGACGATGTAGGACCCGCCAACATTTAGGGGATCTACCCAATACGAAGTCCCAATTAGACCTCACACCGTTTGGTTTAGGAGTCCCATCTGGAATACAACCTTGTTGCTGATGCAATGGGTTTTAATGACGTGCCTTGGTTGCAAGAAATCATAGAGTGATGTATGATGAATTTGGTGAGAACAAGTGTGTGACCCTGCAGAGAGTCAAGTGCAATGCATGAAGGTTCTACCACACAGAAGGGAAAATAAGTGAGCCCCTTAAAATCCTGTAATAGTATGTAACTTGAAAGGAATACATGAGCATAAATAACATCACAAGCTAATATGCGAAATAGTTCACAAGTTAACAATGATGGAGTAAGAAACAACACGCATTCAAAAAGATTTTTACCAATGAAAACGAAATAGTTCATAAGCATAAGTGTAAGTTAAGTAACATACATTGCAAACATAACAATAATAGTCATACTATATTTACAACATATGCATGAAAATGTGTTGGATCTGAGATTTTATTAAGTGAAAGTTCCAATCATACATACACCATTAACGAACCACTAGCCCCAATAGTGGAATGTGAAGTCAAAATCACCTGCTCCTGCAAAGAAATGTACTTCCTCTACACTACGGAGAAGCCGAGACTCTCACAAACACCTAAGTTCTCAAATCTAAGCCTAAGCCTAGCCAAAAGCTTGTCTACCAAAATCCCTTTACATGAGTTATGAGGGTCTATTTATAACAAGAGGGGTTGACTCTTCAACTCCCCTTTTCAACTTTTGGACTTCCCTAATGATTCTTCGACTTCTTTACAAAATAACTCATTACATTACATCATGAATCTTCACATTCCAATATTGACACTTGGAATTCCACTTACAAATTACAAAATAATATTACAATTTACACTTGTACCCACATAAGACAAAATTAGGTAGAGCCAACTAAACAACCTAATAAGACAAAACACTATCATGCGTGAGTTTGGGGAAACTCAAACTCAACAACTTCCACTTGATGTCTTTCGGTTACGTAACGGTGCCAAGCTTGGTACCGTGAGATGAAATCCCCACACTATGCGATGGTGTCTAGTTGGAAGCGGACCATAGCCTCCATGGAATTTGGGTACAATGATTTCAAACCAATTCAAACTTCCTTCTGGAGCATGAGAAACATTGTCTTGATTTGGATAGGGCCACCAATGTAGTTATGCATAGTTCACCTCTAAATATTCCTTGGTGGAAATCTTTCTAAGCTGCTCCAAGTATTCTTCTATCTCCTTCTTGACCTGGTTCTTGGGTTTAGCTTCAGTGAGTGAGCCAAATGATGGTACCTTATGGGACTTCACTAAGGAATCCATACTTATGTATAACCATGCATACAAGGCATAAATGTTACCAATGAATTTGGCGAGTTATTTGTTGTTCTAGATAAGCATCCAAACTGTTAAACAGACATGGACAGCGGAAACAAATAGGAAAGATAAATCATGCATTGCTTTTTTTTATTCACAAATGATGTATATTTATGGTACATTATGTGACCGTTGGGATTCACATCCCAAGGTCTCTTGGACTACTTTGTCCATTCGGCTTCCACGCTAACCCTTTAGGATTAGGTGTCCAACATTCCCCCCCTTAATCCGAAGGGTTATGTATGAGTCCAAGAAAAGAGCTGTAATACAAAATGTGCAATAACGCATGGCAGCACTAGGCTGAATGTGATCTATGAAATGTTGGTAAAAAAGGGCGGTGGTTTAAGGATAGCCACCAACACTGGAACGCTTAGTGTAGTTTTCGGAACTCTTCCAAAATTCGCAAGAAGCTGTAAGTCTTCTGCTAGAGGAAGTGATCCTATTGTTTTAAAGAGGGAAACCTTCAACCATAAAAGGGAGGTCTCACCCCTCATAAAAGGTAAAAATTCAACCTGTAAAAGGGAAGTCTCAACCTGTGATGGTTTAAGGATGACCAACAACTCTGGAATGCCTATGCAATTCCTGGAACTCTTCCAAAACTGGCAAGAAGCTGGAGTCTTCTGCTAGAGGAAGTGTTCTCAATTTTGTTCTTGGAATTCTTCCAAAGCTGGAAAGAAGCTGAAGTCTTCTGCTAGAGGAAGTGTCTCAGATTGCCAATTGAAGGCATGTTCACAGGCATCTTTGTCTCTGGCTACAACTCTGAAACTGGTGTGGCAGGTTGTGGCTCAGGCTCACTTGATGTGACTTTGAAGCTTGTAGATGACCATCATTTCCCCCCCTGTCATATACAAAGTGAGATGATGGAGAAAAATCAACTGCAAGACTATTCAACACTCTGGAAAAAGTTCTAACATGTGATTGGAATATCTTCTTGGCTGTTGATGCCCATTGCCAAGAAACGATCCATCCAAGATGAATCTTTGTTCTTGCAGGACGTTTGTTTCTGAAGCATCTGTGTGAAGAATGACTGGTTTTATGATAGTACTTACATGGATGAAGATCAAAACAGTGATCTTTCAAATGGCCAACTCGGTCACAATGTTGGCATTTCACAATCTGTTGTTGTTGTTGTTGTTGCGGTGGAAAAGGAGTAGAATTTGGAGCAGCTGGAGGTGAACTGTCATGAGGAGCAGGTGAACTGTCATGAATAAATCCAGCACTCTGAAAATGGATGGGCTTGGCGTAGTCTGGAATATGAAAGGACAAGTCCTTGTCATATCCAAGACCAGTTCTGTGCTTATTGTGGACAAGCTGTTCCCAAGGTCTGATGATGGGCTTGGGAAGTGCGGACTAAGTTTTTGCATCTGCGTGTACAACTGTTGCTTTATCTAAATGCACTGTAACATTATTGTCTCGCTGTTTATGGGAGTCTGTTTCAATCTTCTGAATAGGTTTAGAATGATATCTCAAGCTACAAAAACTCAATATTCTCATGTGCATTTTGGAGACAAATTTTAATATTGGAAAGAGAGGTTTTGTTGATCTTAACCATCTCATCAACAGTGGAAAGTATTAAATTATTCAGTAGTTTCAATATATCATCTATTCTATCCATTTCAGACCAATATAATCAAAGAACTGATGTTATCTTCAACTACAAATTGGTCTATAAATAATTGCAACTATTAGATGAGTAGCAGGATGCCACTATCACAAAGTCACTGTAGCAGACAGAACAGTACCAATTTCAATGTAGCAAATGAATCGCTGCTTTGATTTACTTCTCAAATTATTCAAACTACTCATAGTGTGAAAAAAAAGAGTCAGTCTTTGACTTTCTTTGCAAATGAAATTTGTCGACAGTCTTAGTAGAGCAATCTCAACCATGTTCTGTCCATTGCAACATTGCCATAGCAATGATCAAACCAACAATGGTAAAGATATAGCAGTGTATCAAGGCTTGTCAAGCTCTCTGACATAACACTTAGCCCGTCAATTCAACATCATCATCAAACTCTATCCATCATCATATTCAGTCAATAATACTTTGGTAATGCAAGACTTATCCCTGAAACCCTAGAATGTGAACTCATACTCCACTTCATCAATACATGTCTATAGATCAACAATGTCAACAGTACCAACTCAATAGTTGCTTTATCATAGGCATTTACAAAGAATGATGTGTCAATACTGTCATATCAAATCTCTAAATCTAATCTTTGTCTAATGCAAACAGTCTACAACACTCCTTGCATCAAATTAATAGATTACATCAATTCATTGACAAGTTCACACAAAACTTTGCCCTTGGTTGTTGTAGATGACACTGGCATACGTCGACCCCACAACCACACAATTTCTGGAAGAGTCTCTCCACAGAACTTTAACACAAGACAAATTCTATAGTTCTTTACATGAATGGGTGGATTTCTTGAGAAAAAGAGGGCCTTGTGGGTGGATTTCTCAAACAGAGAAAAATTTGGATGCACAGAATGAACTGACCTCTATATAAATATATAGCCGAGAATACCCATAAAAGTGGTATTATCATTGTTGAGCAGATTATAGATATATATACCTCTGATGAAGCCACATCTCTGGTTGATTTCTTCCATGCATAAACAACACTCCTTTGCAAGAAAAAAATGAATGTCTTCCACAATCTGCAATTGAAGTACAAACAGTTCGAGCACTCCTGAAGGTAGAACCAGCATGCTAGTGAATAATGAGTTCATCTCACTTACATAATGCACAATTCATGTGTTAACTTCACCATCTACGTTGGACCGCTACAAGCAGCTGACATATGGGCAAAAATGATACATAATTCAAGGTTCAATTTCATCATCTACATTAGAACTCTACAACCAACTGTCATATGGAAAAACGAGATGCACAATTATGGTTTAACTTGATCACATATTTTAGACCACTACCGGTCTTAAATGGCTCTGTCAACCTCTCCTGAGAAGAGCTTTATCAAAAGCATCACTGTAAAATACATACATCCCAGCTCAAATTATAGTCGCGGCTTGTGAGTGAAAGGATATTTTATCTATGTTACCATAAAATTCTCATTTCAATCCAATCCCCATTCTCTTTCCAATCCCCTCTTGACACTACATCAGTACATCACTAAATGATTTTATATGCATAACATTTGCTGGGAGGCATGAGGTGGATTCAAGTTTCTTATACCAT
Source organism: Pinus taeda (assembly GCA_000404065.3). Lineage (NCBI taxonomy): Eukaryota > Viridiplantae > Streptophyta > Pinopsida > Pinales > Pinaceae > Pinus > Pinus taeda. The sequence goes on from APFE030064551.1 coordinate 17,516, forward strand.
TGAATCCACACAGTTCAATACCATATACAGCGTTACCATATATACCATTCAATATATACCACTCAACGCATTCAATAATTCAACTCTGTGTTAAAATACCATTCACGCATTCAATAATTCAACTCTGTGTTAAAATACCATTCAACGCATTCAATAATTCAAAACTGTGTTAAAATACCATTCAACGCATTCAATAATTGAAAACTCAAACGCATATACCACTGTATACCAACGTGCTGTATACACCAAAGCCAACGCATACACCACTTTAGTTCAATGCAAAGACGCACAGCGTTAATATTATTCAACACCAACAGAGCGTGGAGAAAACATTTGCTTGGCTGTCATTAAAACGATTTGGTAGGCCAAGCCCGAAGACGTGCTCAACTTTAGTTCCACTGCAGAACTCCACTGTCTATGATGAGTGTATCGTCCCATGCGATTTCAATCTCCTTACAAATGAGGACTTCCGGTTAATGGTGAAGATAATGCCTCTGGGGGCATCTTTCACCATGGTTACAGACTCATGCCACAACGGAGGGCTTGGGCTCAATACTGCATTTCTTGAGAGAAGAAACTGGAGAAGTTGAGATGGAAGCTCATAAAATCAAGAGCGTTCTATTTAAGCTTTTCGGCAAGAAGGCTAGCTCCAAAGTTCAAAGGCTTATTGTCTCCCAGATGGATATGAAGTGAATGATCCTTCACTTGATGATATTCGTCATGTCTTGAACCCAAGGTTTTCTAGGGGGCAGATTGAGCAACTTGATACATTTAAGCAATGGTCTAGGGCGCTTGACGGATCAGATTATTTACCTGGAATGGTGGGTCTAGAATGCTTATAGTAACGCATCACAAGAGGTTGACAACAATAGGGTCAACAATGAGTAGGCCTCCAAGCGTTAGAAAATATAGCAAATCATGGAAAAACAATGCATATCAAAATGCATTCAATATTCCAAAACACATTCAATATACCAAAATGCATACGCATTCAATATCAGAACTATAACGCATTCAACAGATGCTGGACCTTCTTCAATGGTGGCATGTCAGCCTCAACACTAAAACTAGAAAATACAGTGCTATGATTTAATATACAACAGCGTTCAAACAACGCTCAATTATCAGCATGTTAGGCCAGTTCAACGCACAACATTAATATTCAAACGCATTTAACTATTATGGGACAGCGTTAATATGATATGGACATATGTGAAGCACTGGCAGAGGCAGGTTATCTCAGGTCTGAGGGGAATAAGGCAGAGTCAGAGGTTAGGTAACACAAAACTGACATATATAGAGAAACCACAAAACAAGTGGCTCAGATTGGAGCAGGACCAGCAATCACTCGCTCTGATACCATGTTAAACACACATGGGAGCAAGAACAATAGGAAAGATAAATCATGAGAGTTCATTTTTTATTAACAAGAGATATACATTTATAGTACATTTTTGTGACCGTTGGGATTCACATCCCAAGGTCTCTTGGACTCCTTTTGTCCATTAGGCTTCCACACTAACCCATTGAGGATTAGGTGTCCAACAATGACTTATATCTTACATGTTTTCCATGTGTTTGATGAAATTTCTAGTGCGTTCTAGGCAGTCTAGGTCAATTTTTTATTTGAGATTGAATGTTTATCTTCATTGTCATGTTAATTATGATCCTAGAAATTCTCAAGAAATTTTGGGTAGTGGCTTGGAGGCTGTCCTAAAAATGTGGCACAGATCCTGGGATTGCATGCTCGGAACTGAAGATTTTAGGTGATAACTGCTAGTAGCTAGGCTTACGAGTGTGGTTATAGCAACATAACCATATGCATGCCTTGTTATGGGTGGATTTTAGGCTCAGGGTAGAGAAAAAGGGTTCCATATCAGGGTTTGGTCACTTGGGGTGGTTGTTCAGCCTCTGAGTGACTTGTAGTCCTTATAGGATGTCAATATGTGGTCAATTTGAAGGCCCCAATTCCTTAACTGGAACTATGAGGTCGGGTCAAGTCATAGTAACACTTGTCTCATGTTTACCCTAGTAGTATGGTGATATTGCGTAAATATTGAAGGAGGCATTACAATTATTTTCTTGGATTCTTCCATTTTAATTTCAATTAATGTTTTATTTCATTCATTAATCCAATAACATTTAATCCAAACCTTAAATATAGCATTTCATAATAAAACGATACATAAAACTTATCAGATTTATTGCGACGAACTACTCCATTATAGTATCCATACTATTTTACTTAAGAACCTATATCATGATGATTAATACACTATGTCAACTAAGGATGGGATGCCAACACCAACTATTAGTGAAGAGAAAGTGATGAGAAAAAGAAAGGAAAGAAATAAAGTTAGAGGTGAGAGGAGATAATGTCATCAAAATATATCACAAGAGAATAGTAATGGTGAGGTAGCAACAATGAGTGAAATAGGAGATAATGCTACCCTAAAACCAATGAGGAAATGAAAGGATATAGTGATATAGTGACAAATGTGAGTTTACATCAATTAAGGTATGAAGCAATGAGGTTAGAAAGGCACCATTAAAGGCATCAATTATAAGTAGGTGAAATCAATGAAGGAAAATGAAATGAAACTATATAGTCACAATTGATGGTCTCAACAATGATGAGGTGATATCAATGGTGACGAGCAAATGAAAATGAAATAGTATCATTGTAGATGTGAGGTAGAAATATTGGCATGGACATATGAAAGGAACATGAAGCAAGAAGGATGACAACATGACCATGGAGTTGAAAAGTGAATAGAAATACAAGAAAGGTGGCAATGGTATAGCATTACTACCAAGTGATAAAAGTGAGGAGTGAAAGGAATGATATTTTTTTGAAATTTAAATGGTTCTACAATTGTAAGATGTAAAATTCAACAACAAAAGTGGCACCTTAAGGAGGAAATCAAAGGCAAAAGGATAAATTGATTGATATATAAAGTATATAGGATCTACTTCAAGTTGAAAACTTCCTAATATAGTGACCTATATGGAAAAAATCATTAGCTAGGTGACCAAGAGAAGAAATACAAGGCTTTACCTAAACATCTAGATTATAGTGACATGAGGAAGAAAACTATGTAGAGCACATGAAGCTAATAAAATTGAGAAACAATTAGAGAGGATTGATTACCTTGGAAGGTAAATATAGTTAAAATAAAAGGGAATAAAGTTTGAGTAACCCAAAAGGAAATATCATGTAGACATGGAGAAATGCATATATTTATTGGAAGGGTAATGATGGAAATACCTTCCTAAAGGAAGAAATGGAAATGAGGGGGAAGTAACCTTGAATGAAAGAGGAGTCTCATGGAAAGAGGTGTATGAGGATGGAAAAAATGAAGGGTAGAGAGAATCTTCTATAAGAGAATATGTTGAAGGAATAGGGTCACCCTAAATAAGAGAAGGATAAGGAGAATTCATTGTAGCAATCTTAGAGACCAGCCACTTGAATAATAGTTGAGGTGAACTATGGAAGGATAAGTCTTTGTGTTCTAGGGGTGTTTGTTAATGAAACCTACAAAATAGGATGGATTTTGAGGAAAATCATGGTGCATGTCGCATCGATATTTGGTTGGGGAAATTTCCCTAATGTCACTAATTGAAACTCTATCTTAGCTTGAAGAGTAGTGCCAGGTTGAGAAGTGACATCTTGATTCAACGAAGTGTCATGTTGAGAGATAGAAACTTTAATTAGGGTACTTAATCATGTACATTATTAGGAAGATCTAGGATACTTTCTTTAAAGGACATGAAATTATGACGTAGTGTGAGTGTTAAAATTATGTTACTTGCGCCACCTATTTGAACTACAAAAAGGATGATCATCTAAGTTATGTTGACTTGTTATATGAAAAATTGTGAGATGAGGGCAGGATTTCTACATCTCACATCTCTTGTATGGAGGCACATTAATATGAATTTGAAGAGGAGTTGAAGCTTTTTCATCAATTATTAGGTGAGGTAGGGTTTCCTTCCTTAAGACACTATAAGGAAAATAACTTCTAGAAGAGGTTATAATAGAGGTTTTTAGTGTTATAAAATTGGCAAAAATTTTCAAAAAAATATCTGCTAAAACATCCATTTGTGGGATGTATGTTTTAGTGAAGCTTATAACAGAACTTCATCACAACTAAAAAATTTGGGCAGCTGAAGGCTTTAGTGGATTTATTTTTTTCGATGTGCTTTATGGACTAAGCCACTCCAGTGTGCTATTTATATACACACACTAGGCTTCATACATAATTAAAATCACTGAGATATTTAAATGAAATAGCACCAGAACCCCTAGTATATACAACCCCCATGTTTATAACAAAAAAAGACCAGAGAGTTTCTCTTAAACAACACTAGACCTTGAAATGTATACCATGATGATGCTTATATAAAAAATCCACAGTCATTCTTTGATGAAGGAGTGACTCTAGGGCATGCAAAAACACAATTGTAGTTCTAATGCTTTCTTGTAAAATGCAACACTGGATCATCTTATTTATATAAATGGCTTGGTGCATTTTTATATAGAGGGTCCAATGTCGTTAATTTTAATATTCCACCGGGAATGGAAATAATATTTTGTAGAATTGGGGGTATTACTTTTATGAAACTAGTAGTGCGTTAAGAGTTACAATTCATCAAGGAATTAATTAAAAACAATACCGATGCTTGCAGATTTGAAAGTTTGATGCTCTCATGTACTGAAAAGGAACCAATTATGCTAAAAGATGATGTCATTGTGCTTTTATTTAAAGTGAAGCACCGGTGCATTTTTATTTTATGGACACACTAGTGTTTTTGAATGAGGGTTTGTATTTTTTCGAGACATCGACTTGTGATAATGAAATTATTGTAATTTTTTAAATCTATTATTCATTGAGAAATTGACATATATGTTATAAGAGTATTGATATAAATTAATATTTGATGTTATGTCCCTATAATACTAGTGTATTCCCCTTATTTTTATTATATCCACTATTTTTATTGTTGTTCGCATGTATCCCCCATGTTCTTAATGTTGTGGCCCCATAGAAGCCCACTATTGTTATTGTTGTGCCCTTACATTATAATAATTATGTAGGATCTAATTATATTGTGACCCATTAGACTCCTATATATACCAAGCACGTCTTATCATTTGTATAATCCAAGAATATTTTATTTATGTAATGTAAAATAGGTTCCCCCTCGAAGATGATATTTTTTAAGTTGTTGATCTATTATTTTGTGAGTTTGTTTCATAACATTTGGTATTAGAGCTTTGGACTCTAGGGTTTCGCTTCTTCAAACATGCCATCTTGGAATTTTCGCTATAAATTTTTTTTACGAGGCTTCAAAAGATTAAATTGAAACCATGTGGAGCCAAAATATTTGTGAACTTGGTGTACGGATTTTAGAGCTTTTTCACTATATTATTGGAGATATGCTCTTTGGAAGTTAGGGTTTTTGCACGCTCGATAATTCCATTTCAAACATGTGCCCTGGGGAAAATTGTCATAACTTTATCTCCAAGCATTGGATTCAAATTTCATAAAAATTGACTAAAATTTCATAGATTGTAGCCTTTTGTGTATAATTTTTAGGGCCAAAAGTAAAAAAAGTGGCACATGGCACTCTATACAAGTTTTCTCTACTGAACCTGTCTATAATTAGGTCATTGTGGGTAATTGGGAATTACTCTTTCTTGATGAATCCAATCCCAGAATGACTTGTGGGGTTGGAAAGAAGAATTAGAGGGATAACACAAGACAAAATTTCAAACCTTGGAGTTATGAAATTACATAGATACAATAGATTCAATAGCGAGCTCCTAAAACGCGAGAAAAATGTGTGTATTTTTTCTAAATTTTGCATAAATTTTGTTTGAAAGATCAGTTTGAAATAATTCAAAGGCAATAGTGAAACATAAATATCATTATTTGATTCCAAAATTCCTCAAAACAAAAAAATGGACATAGCTAGTAAGAAACCAAAAATATCTACTATGATGCATGAAGAAGAGGAAGAAATGCAACATGATATATCAAAATTACAAGATTAAGTGAACAAATTTCTCTCCTACAAAGAGTAACCAAAAATGAATTGGAATATAATATGGATGGTTTCGAACAAAAAATAAAAGGAAACATGGAGTTTTTTAAAGTAGAAATGAATGTGATGAATTTCAAGTTGGAAGGGTTGACAAAGATGTTGCAAGAAAGGCTTCCTAGTGGTGGCAAGGTAATCCATGAAAATATTGATGAGGAAAAAAGGAATATGAATTATGATTTTAGAGACTCCAATGTGGGGTTTAAGAACCACTACATTCCAAAGATAGAGATGAGGAAGTTTGATGGCAAGGATCTAGTAACATGGATACTACGGATGGAGAAATATTTTGATCTCCATGATGTGAAATACACATAAAAGGTATGCATTGCATATTTACATTTATAACCCAATCAATTTGTATGGTATTGATGACTTTGTTCTCATAAACCACTTTTCACTTGGTGAATTTTTACAGAGAAAATGATAGCACATTATGAGAATACAAAGAGAAACACTTTCTTTATGCAATTGATAAATCTCAAACAAAGGGGTTCAATTGTAGAGAACATTGAGGACTTCCCAAATTTGAATATCAAGGTAAATGATATTCTAGAGGAGAAGAGGATTGATGTCTTCATATGTACTTTGAAGGATAACATCCAACATGAGGTTCGACTTTGGGAACCTGATACATTGGATACGACATTCAAGATGGCAAGAAAAGTTGAAAGAAAAATTATGGCAACAAGGAAGTCTGCTACTCAAAACTATAAAGATCGAATTGTTGCTACTCCTACCCCTACATAAGCTACTCAAAATTAGTTTGTATGGTATCGATGACTTTTTTCTCATAAACCACTTTTTACTTGGTGAATTTTACAAAGGAAATGATAGCACATTATGAGAATACAAAGAGAAACACTTTCTTTATCCAATTGATAAATCTCAAACAAAAGGGTTCAATTGTAGAGCACATTGAGGACTTCCCAAAATTGAATATCAAGGTAAATGATATTCTAGAGGAGAAGAGGATTGATGTCTTCATAGGTACTTTGAAGGATAACATCCAACATGAGGTTCAACTTTGGGAACCTGATTCATTTGATACGACATTCAAGGTGGCAAGAAAAGTTGAAACAAAAACTATGGCAACAAGTAGGTCTACTACTCAAAAATATAAAGATAGAATTGTTGCTACTCCTAACCCTCCATAAGCTACAAGTTTGATGCCATAAAAATTGGAGGAAAAAAGAGAAAAATGGATTTGTTACAGTTATGATAGCAAATACACTAAAGGTCATAAGTGTGCTAAGAAGAAAATATTCTACATAGATTGTGAAGAGGTTGAAGAAAAGGAACAAGAAACATCAAAAGAGGAGTATATACATGAAGAACCAACCTAAGAGAAAGAATACATGAATCTTACCATATCTTGTAAGGAATTGGCAAGAATTACCACTCCTCAAACTCTTAAGATAGAAAGATATATGAAGAAGAAAAAGGTAAGAGTGCTCATTGATTTGGGTAATACCCATAATTTTGTTCATTGTAAGATAGTCAAGGAATTGAATTGCTTCCTATATACAACACTGAAGTGTCAAATGATGGTTGCAAATGGAGGAACTATAAATTATTATGGAAAGTGCCATAATATCAAGCTAACCATGGGGGAATATGTATTAAATATTCCAATTCTTTCCATTCCAATGGGTGGTGTTGATGTTCTACTACAAGTCCAATGGTTTTAATCTTTGTGGATGATAGCTTTCAATTTTCAAGAACATTTCATGAAAAAAGATTTGGAAGGAAAGGAAGTTGAATTAAGGTGTATCGCATGGAAATTAGGAAAGAGAGTCAACTCTAATGGCATGACAAAGCTTCTGAAGAAATAACAACGAGGCATAATTGCACAATTTTGCTCACTAGAGGTTCATTCATCAGAATCATCTATTTCTCTATATATCCAAAAAATCTTGGATAAACATTGCAAGGTATTTGAGGCTCCCAAAGGCCTCCCACCTATTTTTTATCATGATCATGCTATTCATTTGATTCTAGGAAGTGTTCCTCCAAACATCAAACCATATAGATATACCTATGCCACAAAGAGATAGATTGAATGTATTGTTGTAGAAATGCTAGAGGCTAGTATAATGTAGCCTAGTCAAAGTTATTTCTCTGCTCAAGCAGAATTGGTGCATAAGAGGGATAGAACATGGCGATTGTTTCCAGATTATAGGGAGCTCAACAAGCTCACTATTAAAGATAAACTCCCATTCTATTTCAATTGATGAATGTTGGATGAATACATGGAGAATTACTTCGCCATCATGCATCTTCGTTCAATTATATATCAGTCAATTAGAATGAATATGGATGACATTCCAAATAACAACAATTAAAAGAAATCAATGAGGATGATTATTGAATTTTTTATCGGTGCACATTTTTGGCCTTAACTAATGCCACTTTCCACATTTCAATGGTTTTATGAATTATTTTCAAAACCTTTCGCAGAATAATCTTATGTTAAGTATTTTTGAGGATATACTAATCGACAACAAGTCCTTGGAAGATCATTGTTCAACATGTGTTAACAAGGTCCTAAAACTGATTGGAAGAGCAATAATTATATGAAAAAACCTCCCAAATTTCTCTTTGGAGTACAGGGGTTGGGAAATATTTGGGTCATATTGTATCTCATGAGGGTGTTAAGGTAGACCCTAACAAAATTAAATCCATTAAGGAATGGAAAATCCCACAACCATAAATAATTTTAGAGGATTTCTTAGGTTGAGGGGGTATTATTTCAAGTTTGGTACGAATTATGGGAGAATAGAAGCACCTCTAACAGCATTACTAAACAAAGATACATTCTCTTGGACCCCAGAAGAAACTAAGGTCTTTGAACATATTAAAGAGGTAATGTGCCAAGAACCAGTCTTAGCTATGCCAGACTGCACAAAAATATTTATTGCTTAATTTTATGCCTCAGGAAATGGGATCAGTGTTGTTTTACTGCAAGAATGAAGACCCATTTATTTTGAAAGTCGTCCAATGAAAGGAAAGTATTTACACAAACCTATTTATGGGAAGGAAATGTTGGCAATACTACATGCACTAAAGCAATGGAGATCTTACCTAATGGGAAGACACTTCAAGGTAAAAACATATCATGATAGTCTTAAGTACTTTTTGGAACAAAAATTATCTTTAGAAGAGTAGAAAAAATGGGTCACAAGGACGTTGGGTTACGACTTTGAAATCATATACAAAAAAGGGAAGAAAAATGTTGTTATAAATGCACTCTCAAGAAAGGATGAGGATGTGGAAGAATTTATTTGTTCCATTTCTATTAACCAACGTGATTGGATAACTGAAGCAATGCATAATAGAAGAATGATGAAGAGGTGTGGGCACTTATTCAAAATTTCCAGTGATATCCTAGTACATCTGATACATTTAGTTAGAAAAATGATTCATTATGGACAAAGATCGCTTATATATTTGTAAGAATTCCCAAATATATATATATATATATATAATATATATATATAATAATATATAATATATATATATATATATATATATATATATATATATATATATATATATATAATAAATATATATATATTATTATTCTTTTGGAATTGCAGACACGCTCCCCGTTGGAGGTAAACTCCAATATTTTAAAAACTTACCAATATTTGGTCAAGAGATTTTTTTTGGGAAAAGGCCTTAAATCTAATATTCAGAAGTTTGTGGCAATAGGTTTTGAATTTTCCCTAAAGAATAAAGTCTGAACATAATTCAAGACACCGGGTTTTTGTTACAACCTTTAGACATCCCCAAGTCAGTGTGGGAGGAGGTCTCAATGGACATTTTATCATAGGTTTACCCAAGTCTGTAGGAAGGAGTGTCATCATGGTGGTAGTTGATAGACTTATGAAGTATGCACACTTTTGTACATTATCTCATCCTTTTCAATCCAGTACAAGTTTGACTTCAATTATGGAAATAATTCAAAATCTACATGGAAACCAAAAGATTGTTGTAACTGAAAAAGATCTTATCATCCTCAATCTGATGGGAAACCAGAGATAGTGAGAAAATGTTTGGAAGGATATCTTTGTTGCTTTGTATATAATAAAGAAACATAATGGGTCAAGTGGTTATCTCTAGCTGAATGGCGGTATAATACTTCCTTCCGTACTGCAGTAAAAATGACCCCATTTATGGAAAATTATGGATATCATCCACCATCCATCACATCATATTTAAGAGAAAATTCTAAGGTTCAAGTAGTGGAATATCACATTGAGCATCAACAAAAGGTACTCCAACTCTTAAAGGATATACTCAACTTGGTAGAGAATCAAGTGAAACAACAAGTAGATCAACGTCATAGTGAAAGAAGTTTTGATGTAGGTGTCTGGGTATTTTTACAGCTACAACCATACAAACAAATTTCACTCAAGCAAGCTAAGAATGATAATAAATCATCACCAAAGTACTATGGTCCTTATACGTTTTGCAAAATATTGGTACTATGGCATAGAAATTGGAGTTTCCTTCATATTCACGAGTACACCTAGTTTTCCATGTTTCATGCTTAAAGAAAGTTATTGGTGACAAGCTCCCAATTAAAACAATGTTGCCAAAA
>APFE030064570.1:0-11865 GCA_000404065.3 Pinus taeda
GGATATATGACTAGTCTCACACCCATCCTCACAGGAAAATGGGATTAGGCTAGAATAAGATACCTTCATTAAGGTTATGCTGAGTGGCATGGGTTTGCACCACTCGCCTTTGTCTATCTTGGTAGACATCGCCATGAAAGCATTTGGTCCACTTCACAGGGAACTTTCTTGGTAACTTGGAAATTTTTCGCTATAGCTAGGGGCATGCAAACCTTTCCGCATGCAAGTGAAGAGCGACTATTTATTTTTTAAATTTGTAGGACCTCTAACCCTTTAAACCCGTAAGGCTACTCGTTTCCTAGCTTGCATAAATAAAGGATTGGGGGCAAAGCTTTAAAATATGTAAACCCCTTCAAAATAACATCTTGAATGAGACATCCTTATCATACGACTGGTGAGCAGTGTTACCGTAGGGTTCAAGCTCGTTAAAAAATAAACCCCCCATGAGCAGTTTTAGCACATAGTTCAAGTTCGTTAAAAAATGAACATAAGTCATGAGAAAATGTCTCCCACAGTGTTTAAGCTCATTAAAAAATGAACCGGTAAATAACCATTGTGAATGCCTTATCACCAACTTTTGAGCCTTGGTCGTGTTCTCATCATCACCTCCACTCTGTTTTTAGCTGATCATTCACCCCCATATGATTGTTTACCCCTTCTAGGAACATTTGCGAAGAGTGATTCTATTAGCCATCCTTGGGACACAACCATGATTGGAGAATTTCAAACCTTACCTAGAATTAGCTGCTACCCAAAACCATCACTCATTCCTCGAAAATTAGTCTCCTTTAATCTCTTTTCAACTGACTCGTAGAATATGAAAAGATTTTCGAGCGATTGGCCTCCCCGGCTTGTTAAAAGTCATCGGAAGTGCTATCCCTCCTCTAGATTTTAATCTTTTTGGACCTGAGGGATTATTACACAAAAATATCGAGATCTTGTCTTGTTCGGCTCGTTAAAACTATTGGAAATTTATCCCTTTTGTATTATTTTACGCTTTTTCGGACTCAAGGGATTACATGACAAAAAAGAATCGTTGGAGTCTCCTTTTCGTTCCTTCCAGACTTTCTAAAATTGAAAGGGACCAAGTCATCTCTGTCATTAAACTCGTTAAAACCAAATAGCGACAAACTCGCCCAAGTGGACGAGAACGAGTTTCACTGTCGCTATGCTCGCTAAAATATAGCGACAGGTTCGCCCAAAGGGTGGATTATAGAACAAGCATATGTTATCCTCCTCAAGCTTGACAAAAATAAAGAGGTACTGGTCAGCAATGACTGGGGAAAATTGGGAAGAAAACTTGAAAAAGCTTTATAGGTAGCAAGTCACTCTTGAACATGACACTTTCCTTCCGCATCCATGCCGGGTTGGGTTGTTCCGTTCACTGGTTATCACCATTGGTCCATCACACCATCCATTTTTGGGGTTAACGCTACCAATCCATCGTCAGTGTCGCCGATATGTTCAAGAGAAGTCATTCATACAATTTGCCTGTGTCTCACCCACTGCAATACATTCATGCTCCATTCCTTCATGACCGCCACCCTGAACCCTGTATCGTCAGATTGTTTTCACCTCCAAAATCATTTGCTTTGTTCCGTGTCGTTCATGTGGGATTCATTAAGGCCCTCCTGCGACGGGTCACTTCTTGTCGATATCAGCTCATTATCCAAGAAGTTGACATAGGAACAACCCTTTCAGTACTTTGAAGCTTGCATTCCTCAATGGCAAGTTTCTCACTTTTGGCGACAGGTTTACATCAATGACCTTTGACCGAGAGATTTTACGTGGTGTTCGACGCCAAGTCCTTTTTCACACCACGTGAATTGTATTGTAGTACCTTGAGGGTTATTTGAATAATTGGTGATTCCTCTCGCGCCTGTTAACAAATTATATCATTAGTTGGTAATCAGGTTATGTCTTTCCATGTTCAACTCCAGAACATTTTTCACATGGATCGACTTGTACTCTGAGTGAAGATTGAATGAGTTTTGAAGACCCCGGATCTAGTTCATCCATCTGGGCTGTGATATCTTTAGGAATATAAAGACATCAAGTGTACATCGTTGCAAAACATATGATCATCCAAATCAAATGATGATGAGTCCAAATCATCAGTCTGCCACACAGATGATTGTCTGCCCTATGTACATGAAAATGAATTTATAAATCTGAGCATGGGAATGCCCACCTCACCTAGATCATGAAAAAATGTTGTCAAAATAATGTATTGTATTGTATCTTATTACAGGTCGCCTCCGAGCTCGAAAAAACTTTGGATCCTCATAGTAAAGCATTTCACCCAACATCAAAAAGATTAATGACCTCATGCTTTAGGAGGCAACTGTTATAGCAATTTTTGGGCACTTCAACCCCAATCATAAATTTCCGTAAACTGAGAGCTCCTAAGTCCCTGAAAGTGTTGCTTCACTGCCTAAAGGAACAAGGTCAGTTGATTACATCGTCTCCCAGAAGTTCTCCACTGAAAACTGCTCATAAATGGTCAAAACTGGACCATACTAAGAACCCAGTGCAGAGGGTGCGATGTATATCACCTTCCGAGTGTATAGGTTGTGATGCATACTGAATGGCTCCTCTGTAGTGTGCGATGGTCGGGAATGGACAAATGGCAGCGAAAAAATGCGAGGTGGAAGATCATGGAATCTTCCATAAGCGTCCCCTCTGACAATTGCCTCTATGTTTTCGACCAGGGAGGAGTAAGAGATCATCATTCTCCAAGTGGAAGAATGAACTATCATAGAGAGGACACTAATCAAGACCCAAAAAGATGACTCACCTCCCTATAATCATCTATATATGGATCCGTCATCACAGAGATCCAGAGGCTGGAATTTTGTATCTTATAGAGAAGTGTTGCTGGTTTTCTGGTGTATATTCATAGTATTGGGTGATCTAAGCTTTGCTTGAGGTGAAGAAGGGATTTCTAGCTAGACGATGATGCTGGGTCAAAATATATGGTTGTAATCCTCTTGCTACTTTTTATCTTAATAAAAATATTCAAGATTTCCTCCATATTCTTGTATGTTTACTTATATATGCATTTCTATGGTTAACACACATCTGGTCCTATGTTATTTATGAATATAGATCTTTCTTCTTCGATAGTAGTATTTTCATGTGATTCCACAAGTGCTCTTTGAATCTGAGCAGACGAAGAAGAAGTAGCAAAGCTCTATCGGGTAGGAGAGAAAATCAAGCGCAAGACTAAGGGTGGTCTCCTTGTTCCACTCATATCTATTTTCATAAAGGAAAGCGAAAGTAGACTTTACTTGTTTGTTTCTAAGATAGCCACTAGTCTTAGTGGGAATAGTAGCATTCGAGTGGACACTATTCCCGGTAACACTTCACAATGGGAGCTACACTTGGTGAACAATCCTTCATCCAAAATATCTCTAAAATTTTATTAATATAGGTTTCCTGAGACAAACACAAGATGCCTCGAAATCTGTCTCTATGGATCTTAATTCCAATGAAATAAGATGCCTCACCCATATCCTTCATATCAAAATTTTTAGAGAGGAATTTTTTCACCTCATGCAACAAACCCTTATCATTGGTTACTAGGAAAATGTCATCCACATATATAATCAGAAAATAGATTTTACTCCCACTGACTTTCAGGTATATACATTGATCCATAATGTTTTCTACAAAGCTAAATGAAGAAATTACATTATGGAATTTCAAATACCATTGGCATGATGCTTGCTTTAAACTGTATAAGGATTTCTTGAGCTTGCAAACCAATTGCTCACCATCACTAGAGGGGAATCCTTCAAGTTGTTTCATGTAAACCTCCTACTCTAGATCTCCATTGAGAAATGTCATTTTAACATCCATTTGTTGCAACTCCAAGTGAAAATGGGCTATTAATTCCATAATAACGTGCAAGGAATCTTTCTTAGATACATGAGAGCAAGTCTCCGTTTAATTGATTCCTTCATTCTAAGTGAATCCCTTAGCAACGAGTCTTACCTTGTATCTCTCAATGTTTCCCAATGAGTCTTTCTTTGTCTTAAAGACCCATTTACATCCAATGGCTTTTGCACCATTAGGAAACTCAAGAAGATCCCAAACTTCATTACTCTTTATATAATTCATCTCTTTCTTCATGACATCATAACATAATTTTGATTCTTTGCAACTCATGGCTTGTGAAAAAGACTCAGGATCATTTTTGGCTCCAATGTTGTAGTCAGATTGTTGCAGATTCACAACATAATCATAAAAAAATGTTCATCTCTTTGGTCTAATAGATATTCTTAATGTTGTACCATTATCTTCCTGAGAAGTATGTGGTTCAACTTGTTGTTCAAAATTTCTTGGAAACTCTTGAACTACCTGATCTACTGGAATGTCATCAGTATCTTGTCGAACTTCAACAATTGGTTGTTCAACACCAGTTTGTACTTGAGGGGTTCTATGAACAATAACCAATTAATCACTTGATGTAGAAGGTTGAGATTCTGAATTATCCTTCTCAGAAACTATGTTCCTGATTTGATCGCTCCCACTGATCAAGTCAGTTTCAGGAAACTTTGCATTTCTTGATTCCACAATCCTAGTGCTGTGAGATGGATAATAAAATCTGTAACCTTTAGACCTTTTAGCATATCCAATGAAATACCCACTAATGGTCCTTGGGTCCAGCTTCTTCTCTTGTGGATTATACATTCTCACTTTAGACGGGCATCCCCAAATGTGCATATGTCGCAAACTCAGTTTCCAACCTTTCCATAATTCAAATGGTGTTTTAGGAACAACCTTGGTTAGAACTCGAATTAATATATACATTGTCATCTTAATTGCTTCAGTCCATAAGGATTTAGGAAGATTGGAGCTACTAAGCATACTCTGCACCATGTCCAATAATGTTCGATTTCTTCTTTCTGCTACACCATTCTAGTCGGATAAACCAGACATGGTGTATTGGGAAACAATTCCGTGCTCTTGAAGAAATTTTGCAAATGGCCGAGGTGCTTTTCCATCTTCTGTGTATCTACCATAATATTCTCCACCTCTATCTCATCTCATGATCTTAATTTACTTGCTGCACTGTTTCTCTACTTTAGCCTTAAAGATCTTAAAGGCATCTAATGCTTCATTCTTTTTATGAAGCATGTAGAGATACATATATCGTGAGTAATCATCTATAAAAGAGATGAAGTATCTCTAACAATGTGAGTCCATGTCTAGACTACATATATCAGTATGTATGATCTCTAATATGTCCGAACTCCTATTGGCACCTTTCTTTGACTTGTTGGTCTGCTTTCCCTTTATGCAGTCCATACAAGTCTCAAAGTCAGTAAAATTCAGGGTATTAAGTACCCCTTCATTTATTAATATTTTAATTATTTCTACAGAGGTATGACCTAATCTCCAGTGCCATAATTTAGAGGAATCTTCATTAATAGCACACCTTTTAGTGCTAGTGTGAACATGCGTTGAATCATAAGTGACATTGTTTTGTAAATTAATACAGTAGAGACCATTAGACAAAATACCATTCCCAACACAATCATATTTATAAAATAAACTAAAAGATATTTCTGAAAAGTTGAAATAATATCCAAAATGTACAACTCTTGAAAGTGAAATCAAGTTTCTATAAATACTCAGAACATAAAAGTTCTTTTCTAATTCTAAAACAAAACCACTACTTAAAGTCAAAAAACATGTTCCTATAGCTTCCACATGCGAGTCCATCTTGTTTCCTGATAAGATGCTTTGCTCACTTCCCACTAGCTTCCTTAGGTTTTTCAAACCCTGCAAAGGATTCAAAATGTGAATTTTTGATCCATAATCAATCCACCAGGTGTTAATATTAACATTAACCATATTAGATTCATAACAAACAAACGAGATTGGATTACCTTTGTTTGCAATTCATTTCTAAAATTTGGCATATTCCTTCTTCATGTGTCCCTTTTTTTTATAGAAGAAACACTTGGAATCCTTCTTCATATTGGCTTAGGGAGGTACTTTACCTTTCCCTTTCTGATTGGCTTGAGATTTTCCCTTTCCACGCATTGCTAGCATTGCACTTTCTCCTAGTTCCATCACGAGTCTCCCTTCCTCTTGAACACACATGGTCATGAGTTAATTAATTGACCATTTATCTTTATGTGTGTTGTATGAGATTTTGAAGGGTCCGTATTGGTGTGGAAGGGTGTTCAGAATGTAGTGCACCAGGAAGGACTTTGAAATTTCAACCTCAAGTTTCTTCAATTGAGCCATAGTGTCCCACATTTGCATGATGTGCTCGCGTACACCTTTCACACTAGTGAGCCTTAAGGATGAGAACTTCATGATTAGGGTGCTTGCTAGTGCCTTGTCTGATGTGACGAATTGATCATCAATGGCTTTCAGCAAGTCTCATACCTTTTTGTGCTAATCATTGGAACCCCAAATACTAGCTGAAATTTTAGTGTTAATGAACATCATTCTTAGGCGATTACATCACTCCCATCATTCATGAGGCGTGATGTCAACTGCAGTGCTGCTATTAGTGAGTGCCAGTGGTTCATCTTTCCTAATAGCATAGTCTATGTCCATCCACCCCAAATGAAGGAGAACTCTCTCCTTCGAGAACTTATAGTTATCTGCCTTAAGTTCGGGGATATCACAACAAATATCAGAGAAATTTTTAGGTTGTACAATTGTATCAAATTAAAAATCATATCCTTATGTTAAAAGTGAGGCCTAAAAATAACATTTCATGCTTTACCAATGTAAACAATGCCTAAAATTGAATCTAATGACATAAAAATTGCATGTGGGCTAAATTTTCAATTCAAGCATATTCAACTATTCTTTATGATAAAATTTATCAAATTATTCACTTAATTCATAATTCTAAAGGGTATATTATGATTCTAATTTGATATAAATTCTATCTTAGATTTGAACTTTATGATAAAACTATTATTTCATAATTCATGTGGGTAAGTTATGAATATTTTATCCTAATTAATTATATACATATAATAAAAAATCATCTGGGATAAAATTTATTAGATTTAGTATAATTAATTACAATTAATGTCTAAATATTCTTTACGTGATCCTAATCAATCATAATATATAATATTATTTAATTAGAGATGATGTGGCTATTCTCTAATCAATTAAAAATTATATGGATCACTAGACATTATTTCTTTTATGCACAAAATTTAACTTGATATGAGAATAATTATAAATTGCATAAATAAAACTATAATATTCATGCATAATCATTCAACAATGGGTCTCATATACTCATCCAAAATAGAATGTATTAATTAGAGTAGAAATAATCAATTTCTGCAAATTAAATATGAGCATAGCTATAAATTTGCACAGTAATTATCCAATTATCTAAATTGCATATAATTAAACCAAATAAATATTATAGGCATAAAAATTGAGCAAAATTAGACATATTTCCAGTTAAATGCCTTAATTCAAAAAATTCTCAAAATATGGTATTTAGCCAAACAGAGCATGTCTATAAACACCAAGGTAGAGATAAAAAATGCTCGGATACCAACTGATAGCTAAATATCAATTCTATAATGCAGAATAAACACTTAAAATAATTCGAAAACTTTAACACCCAAGAAATCATACCTCTAGCCATTGATGTTGCTCACACTCCAAAACCAATCATTCTGTTAACTAGCTCAAATTGTTAATGTGACTAACATAATCATTAATAGTTAACTTTAATTAATTATAATTTCTCATTTTCAATCTTATTAAACACTAACAATTATAGTAGGTTGTAATTAATCATTTATTAGTGTATTAAGACACATAAAGTATTAATAGTTTGATTGTTAACTAATATAAAACCATAATTTATGAATATCAATACTATTGATTATTTATTAATATTATTGCGTTAAATCCTTAATATAAGTAATATAAATAACACATATAAAACCGTGTGTGTGTGTGTATAACTTTTACAACCATAGTTTTAACCCATCCTAAAATGATTACTATGTACATATATTATAGATATATTCTAGAACCATTCTCGGAGCTTTGGAGGCATAACTATAGCACTTAACTTTTCATTTGATGACATGTTTTAAATGACAAGTTTTAACATTTAAATATAAAATTACATTTTTTAGTATAATATAATATGACAGATACGAAATGATTTTAGAATAATATGAAAATGAAGGTTTTAATTCTTTAGTGTGATATGAGATTATCAAATAATGTAAATCATGATAAACCATAATGGTTTTGTATTTAGTAAAAGACTTACTATATTAGACAATTTTAATTTCATGATATTTTTTATGTTTTCAAAGTTTTAATATGTAAGTGGGTAGTTTTTATAAAAAAATTAGGTTTGGTTTTAATATAATATAATTAATATGTTTTAATACTAATATTAATAGTCAATCATGATCAAACCACGTTCAACCATTGCCAAACTATGTCTGAATATGTTTGACAATCAACACTCTTCAACTTTAGTAAAATATAATTGCATACTATTATTGATTAATATTAATAGTTCAACATAGTCAACCAAATTAGATAAATGTAGTCAAAAATTGATAGGAAATGTTTAAATAATTGACCATGATCAAACTTGGTCAACCCTATGTTAATCATATTTAGCAATATTCAGCTTGATGACATAGTTAAACATAGTTGAGCCTTCAAAGGTGAACATAAATAACCGTAGTCAACCATGTTCAATTCGAGTCAAAAAATCATTAACCATAGTAAAAAAATAGTTGGATATGTTTAACAATAATCATACATTTTTAGCGATAACTTAACCATGGTGATCACTGTGGTTTACTATGATTGACCATAGTTATCTAAGGTTACCATGGTCAACCATTATCAACCATAGTTTACTATATTTAGCATGGTTGATGATCGAGGTGGATATTAGTGGCCACTTTCCTATTCCACTTGGATGCCAACACTTTCTCTTTTAGTTTTTTGGTTTCCTTAATTGTAGCACAATTTACAATTTTTGCTAGTTTTTCGGCTCCTAAACTTCCGGAGCCGTTTCGGGGCCCTAAACAACATTTTTATGGAAAACACAAAGGTCAAGTAGCTCCTGAATAGGCTTACCGATTCATTTTTGGTATCATCTTAAATATCTTTGAAATGAGTTATTATGATGGCCAAACGAAGATCAGATGCCAAAGTTACGACCCCAGAAATTTGATGTACCAATTTACCCCAATCAACCCCATTGTTTTGGTGCTTCATCTCTTGGGGTTAGGTTTTTGGATTTTTAGGGTTCTCCATTGTTTCTCAATAATAAATAGGTCTTCAAGCCTCATTGCAACATAGTTTAGAGGCATGTATCCCCCACATCTGTTCTCAGAGATATCCTACCATTGTCTGAGCTAGTTTATTTCCAGTTTGTATGCAAGCATATTTGAATTCTTTGATATTAATGACAAGAAGTTTTATTTCTACCTCAACCCTGTGTTTACGTTTATATTTGTATTACGTTGTGTTCCCTCATAAGTATGGATCATCGTAACATGCACTAGGAGTAAAGGCACTCCTCCCTAGGAGAACTACAAGAAGATGTCATAGTCTAAGATGTTGCCTAGTTGTATTGAGTGATTCTTACTTCGAGAGCGCAATAGTTGGAGTTTTTTTTGAATTAGGACATGTTGAGGAGAATTAAAGCTTGAATCCTCTTTTAGAGAGCACAAAACCATTTCATGAGGAGTGCTTGAATTGTGTATCCTTATCTTAAATATCATGCCACATTGGAGGTGGCCTTCAATCACCACATGACACTTGTACATCTTGAGTAAACTACCATGATGTGGATATACCCTAATAACTTATATTAGGATTTTGTCCACTTGATCCATTTTATATTATTTTCCTAATTGACCTATCTTATAAAAGGGGGAGAGCATCCTCATTCTCACAACTTAGTCACTAGATCATCCATATCTTCTTGATGTAATCATATTGTAGCCCCTTTTTTGTAATGGAAGGGTCAAAGCTTTGGTGAATTATTGGGAACTAGGGTTTGTGTGAGATAAAATTAAGAGAATTATCTCAACACAAGCATTAACAGGTTGCATGACGTAAGGCTTGTGAGATGAAACCTTAGAAAATAGCTAGAGCACTTAATGCTAACGGAGCTTGTGTCATGCAAGTTTAAACAAATCTTGTTGATGACTTTTTTTCATGAGTGAAAAGGTTCCAACTGTGATATTTTTTGTTTGATTATAGCTTGTAGTGGACCCTTTGATGCATACAGGAGAGCTTGGTGAGACACCTTGATAGCCTACAATATTGTTGGCAAAAAATTGTAGATTCTTAGGAAATCAGCTCACAAAAAGATAGAAAAATAGACCAATGACTTAGAATTCATCCTCTTTGAGGGGACAACCTCCTTTACATTACACAAATAAACAATTCTTGGATGATACAAATGACTAAACCTCTCTTCTATATATAGGAGTCTAAGGGGTCATAGTGTAATCAAGCCAACATAACAGTAATAACATAAGGGCACAAAAAATAACAAAAGTGGGTTTCTATGGGGCATACTAATAACAATATGGGGATAATAGGGGCACAATAATAACAATAAGGGATACAATGACAATAGTAATGTTGGAATCACTAATACTATAGGGGCCTAACATGCCCCTCTCCTTCTGAAAAGCGTTGTCCTCAACGCTTGAGTAGTTTTGGATGCTTCTGTATAAAATTCTGATCCTTCCATGTCGAATCTTCACTGGATAAGTTCTTCCACTTGATGATATACTCCAAAATTGATTGATTTTACGACAATCTAAGAAGAATATTATTTGCCAGGGTTTTCCATATAGTAGAATTTTCCCTAGATTCAGACCAATCCGGGTGTCTCTATATCTCTGCATGTTTTTCTTCCATTGTTCCTTTATGTTCCATTGCATTGATGATGACGATGATGTTCTTTATATATAATTTCCTATGGTAATGGATAATGGTTTAGATATGAATAATGTAATGATCGATATATGGTGAACTTAATGTATTAATGATGAAATGAAATTGTTAAAGAAAAGAACAATGTAGGCCTATAAAAAATTAACAACATCAATATTTTCTTTTTTCTTTTTTATGTGTTTATAATAATTTACTTAATTATTTATTTTGTACTTTATGATAATTATTTATCCAACAAAGAATTAATCCTATTAAATTTCTTCAAGATGCAATGCAAGTTGGATTGAGGAAAAGGTATTTTAATGAATCACTTGTGGCAAAAAAGGAAAAGGAACCTCAACCATTGTTAGATGGAATAATTTGCAACGGATAATTTTGGAGAGAAAAAGTCATCAAAAGTCTAATAGGAGAGGAAAATGGCCAAACTGAAGCAAGAAAGTCAATGAAAGAAGACAATAATGAATTTCTAGAAGATGATGAACATGGATTATATGATATTGTTGATTAAATTTATGTTATTCTTGAAAATTGAGGTCAATTTTCATAACTGTTTGTTAGTTATACTTGTAATGTTCCAACTTTGATATTTTGTGATAAGAATAAGTGTTTAATTTTTCTTTTTATATGTTTAATATTTATTTAGCTAATTTTCACTGTAATTTTTATGTGAATCACTATTTTTTGAAAAAACAAACTTTGAAAATTATTAGGTTTTTCCAGAAATTCTTAAAAATGCTACTTTTTAAGTCCTTTTTTTTCAAAATTTCCCATAAATTCCATTTATTTGACATGCCAGTTTTAGCAAACAAAAGTTCCAAAATGTGTTTTTTTATTATATCTATATTCAAATTGTGTATTTTTTTTCAAATGTTTAAGATTATTTGTTTTTTATTTATAATTATTTGATGT
>APFE030064574.1:0-15099 GCA_000404065.3 Pinus taeda
TTCATATGGAGAAAGTAGAATTTTAGATTTCATTCAAAATCCAGCAGACTTATCAATTTTTCAGGATTTTAGGATTGGGGGATTGCAATGTTTCCTTTGAATTTTGTCATGTATTAAGGTATGGAACTCGTATTTAATCAAGAGCACCAAACCAAGAGCTTCTAAATATGTCGCTCCCGCTCCCGTTTTCGCTCCTACTCCCCGCTTTTGCTCCCACTCCCAAGTAACATTGTTCCTAATGATATGGGTCTGGATGCCATTGTTGAGTTGGCATTGGCCAACATGGATCTCAATGATCCAGTGCTAGAGCCTGTTAGATTTGATGACTTAGAGGGATCAACCTCCATACCAACAGATGTAGAGGCAACTATGGATACAGGGGAGGAGGAGGATGCAGAGGAGAGTAGTGGGGACCATGATGATAGGGACAGTGATGCTGATTCTGATGTTGATTGATGCCTTGAGGCTTGTATACCTGTAGTTGTTTTATATTTTCTATTTCTATTTGCCTGGCATTGTACTCACACTACTATGTAACACATTTGAATTTGATACTTAATGGGAAAACACAATTGTCAGATGTTTATCTTATTATCTTGTAGTTGTAAGTGTCTTCAAGTAATAAATTATGATCATGATTTAATTTAATAGATTTATCATTTGACTAGTACCATTGACATTTATTTTGAGATTTGTATGTACTCTGCGATGCTAATAAGTTAGATTGAAGATATTTTGAACAATAATTGTGTATCATTAATTAAATTTGTGTAAGAAATATGATAATATCTAATTTTTATATATATATTATATATAATATTATAATATATATAATATATATTATATTATTATATATTAATAATATAATATAAATATAATAACGTGTCTTGTTCCGAGGGCTCAGCGTGTCCGAATTCGACACCACGAATCTCGAATCCCACGTGTCCTGAATCCCCATGTCAGGTGACTTAGCATAAAATACATCATATTTAAACCATAGATAAAAATAAACGGAAAAACTATAGTGATATAAATTTTGTAACCTGTGATGGTATAAATCATGTAGAGAGAAATGTTTAAATGTACATTCATCTGAAAGTCCGAATAATCAAATTGCTTGCATTAGCAACAATGCAAACTAAATTGTTGCAAACAATAAAATAGATACGTGCATGTTACATTTAATAACCCCAGGAAAGACATTAGAAGAATTTCACCATAAGTTTTTTTTTTTTTAACATGATTTTCTCATCAAACATTTTCTTGGGTAGGTAAGAAACATTATTTCCCTATTTTTATGGATCCAATGGTTCACCTCCAATTTAATAATGATTTTAAAAGGTTATATAGTAGTATTTTAATTATTTATTTATTTATTTATTATTTTTTTTTTTTTTGAATAAAGACTAATTCTATTAATATGAAAAAAAGAAATATTTACAATGAGGTCGCAGCCTCAGAGGGTGAGTGACCCAACCCTCAACAGAAGAACCAGAGTGCAGAGAGGAGCAGCTGAACATGTAAGTATGCATCGTTTACAACCCAAAAAAAGAACTGTTTCCAGTTAACTAATCCTTGCAAGCAAAAAGCGTCGAGCAGAGGACATTTATAGCTTGAGTATTCTTTGGTGACATTGAACCGTCCACCGGTATTCCCAAAAAATTGAAACAACCACCAGCATTCAAGAAAATTGAAACATTTACCAGCATTCTCAAAAAGACTTGTGGAGGTCGGATAAGGAGCTGACCGAAACTTGCAGCTTGACCCATTAACATCGAAAAGATAGTAACAGAGAGTATAACACAAAACTTGGACCTTGGAGGCGACACAGCCAAACTGCGCAGAGGAAGAAA
Organism: Pinus taeda; assembly: GCA_000404065.3. Lineage (NCBI taxonomy): Eukaryota > Viridiplantae > Streptophyta > Pinopsida > Pinales > Pinaceae > Pinus > Pinus taeda. The sequence goes on from APFE030064574.1 coordinate 1,854, forward strand.
CTGAGAGTGTCCCCATAACATATCTAATTAGAAAGCAAAGGTGGATGAAACTGAGAGTGTCCCCATAACTTATGATGCCCTTTAAATCTCCATATATATGTAAAACTTTGTTACCCAATTATTTAGTATAAATTAATACACTCCATAATGCTATAATTTCTGTTGGGCTGTTGATACCAAATCCACCTTCCCACCAAAAATATAGTATTGCCAAACTCTATGATCATGAAAACACCAACCCATCTTCCCACTAGAAATAATAATATTGCCCCGCTCTATGACCATGGAAGCACCACAATCCCAATTCTTTTATAAACATGCACCATAAAAAAAAACCAACAAAAAATTTCCTCCAAATAAAAATTTCCCTTAATCTGATATCTCTCTTTATTTCTTAAACTTTTTCTTCTTCCTTTAACCAATATCTTCCTAACATGCTATGATTTTTATCACCCTATGTCTAATAGGGAGACTATCGAAAACAAAATGTTCATACATACAGATGTACAAACAGTGTACTTTTTGCATAGGTGGTGCCTATTTAACATTATTAAATTTAGAACTTTTCAACAATGTAGCGAGCACTCTAAATTTATATGAATCATGGATCTTGTTAGAACTTTTTCAACAATGCAACGATCACTTCAAAGTTTATACGAGGAATCATGGATCCTGCAAGTTGAAGGATATAGAAATGTTTTTTTTAAGCATGAGATTTATAGGTGCGAGGACATGTCCATACCTAATGAGGTGAACTGCAATAGCCATGTTCTACATGCATGAGCTGCATCCATATTTGAATCTTAATCCAACTATAAATATTCTCAACTCTAACCATCATCCATATTTGAATCTTACTCCAACTATAGATATTCTCAACTCTAACCAGATAAAGATGGAAGGGAAAAAAATCAAAAGCTTTAGAAGAATAGAAGAATATGCAGGAATAATTTTATAGATCACTATAAAAAAATCTTGAAAATCAAAATTTGGCTAGTAAGGAAATTTGCATAAATATGGAAATATTTAGCTGCTTGTTACATGTTAATTACCTGCTGAATTTTCTTTTGTCCGTCCTTGTGAGCCTTATCTCTAAACTGTTGTAGGGTTGTGATGATACTTTTGAATATGTTGTTGAATTTTACAAAGAAAATCAATGCAATTATACGACGATGATAGAAAGGTATAGAATATGAGGAATGCTAACTGAAAAAAGTAAATTATGCTTGGAAAGATTGAGATCGATATCGTCTTGACGCTGGATTACATCTACGGGTACTCTGCTGCGTTTTTTATTTCTTCCACTGCCTAATGGATAAGAACAAATTTGAAAGTCATCATCGATCATGTTCAGTCAAAACACATTATAAAAAATATCAATCTTTCCGGATGGTCGAACAGGATAGAGGCTTTATGGAGTAGCAGGAGGGACTACACAATTTCTCACATTGACAGGGATAAAAACAAAGGGGCAGATGCATTATCCAAAATGGGCATATCTTCTCCTCAAGGTGTCTGGAGGATGCAGATCACAGTGGACAACATCTCTTACCAGATCCAGGATTTTTGCTTGTCAGGTACATAATTTTCTATCTAATGACGAATATCTCGTATGTATCTGTTTTCCCATTATTTTGTCTTTCCATCTATGAAAGAATTCTCATATATTTTTTCATATGGATCAGTTTCCTTCCTATCCGTTGTACCTATATTTACATTTCTCCATATGATCTATATGTAGCTGAACAAGATATATTTTCTTTGTCCTTTCCACTTTGTGTGGCTCTGAACCCCATATCTGCCATAGCTGTTGGTTTCTCATATATATGCATATTGTTGTACAATCTTCTTTGATGAATATAATACAAATATATAGCTTTTTTCGTGCTGAAAAAGAACAATACTTAATGTAATGTGCAGTTATTCTTAGGTAGTTAAGTCAGTTATGAGACAATATGCAGAATATGCTTAAAAAATTAATTAGTTTTTCTTTTCAGTAAAAAAAATTGTATCAGTGAGCTAGGTCAGTTTACTGAAATGTATCAATAAGCTAGGTCAGTAACAAATTCCTAGTAGGAAGCAAATTTTTAGATGATAATTATTATTGTTTAATGAGACATATTAATTGGAATTCGAAGTATTAATATGTCAAACTGTAAAGTATAATGGTAAAGGTTGGCCCGGAATAGTGTCGATATTTTATAGTTAAGAGAGTTTATTTGTGAAATTAGAGCAAATGAAGTTAAGTTAAATTAAGACATTAACATTTTTGTCCAATCAAGTATTTATAAATTACTTTTTTTAATTACAATTAAAAAAACATTAAAGTTTAATATTAGATTTTGCATGGATTTAAGCAATACAAATTATTATTTTTAATTATAATTAAAAATATGTTATTTATTTCTAAAATTTATAGTTAAAGTTTTGTATTTAAGTCAAAGCTAAACTAGTAGACTCAAACTTTCAACTGCTTTATAGATTTCTAGAGTTCTACCTCCCGTAGAACTAATAGACAAATTTTTAAAGCTGCTAAGTGCGATGTTATTTTCAATCCTTTTCAGCATATACAAATAACAAAGAATACAATAGCAATGAGTAAATAATTAATGTAATAAAAAATTAATTATTATAAAAATATAAAAAATTACTTATCACAAAGATGTAATCATTAATTAAATTCTTATTATTTTTTCCTTAAAATCACGAATATTTTAATAAACTATTCGATTGAAATCTATATAATGAATAAAATTAAATATCTCCCACCATCCTATGATAAATTGAATATTTTAAATAAATTAAATTGAAGAATTGCATTTCTATATATAACTATGGCACCTCTTCAAATACTTTTATCATATATAATAATGACTTTACATATTTCTTATCATAATTTTGGCACATAGATATGAAGATCCAATACATTTTAATTTAGGTAGGAGTACGTGAGTCTTCATGATCTTAGAAGAACAACAATATTTCTTTTACTTGGTAATCTGGACAAGTTTCAAACAAGGGAGCCACTGCGTGGCGGTAGTCCCTGCCGGTTTCTGGTTTTTGTGTAGTCCATAGTTGTTCCATATTTTCTAAAGGCCTTACGCTTCAAAATAAGCATTAAAATCTACAGTGCCCCGACTTTTTTAACCTGACTTCTAAAGTGAAGCGACTGGTTCATGACTGCCGCTGTGGATTAGAACCGATTACACATTAAATTGTGGTTCGGTTTTATATTTTTATATTATCACTTGTAATTGTAAATCGAGTGCACCCTCGATTCCAACGGAATAAGTATCGTGAAGATTCATTAATTTAACGAATACCACCTTACGTTTTCCAATGCTCCCAACAGCTATAACGCACTTAATTAATATTGCAAGTAATGGGGTCATGCTGATTTTTTCGATATGAAACTTCGTAATACATGCTAGCATTCCTAGTCTACCTTGGTCAGCTCGTATATTTTAAATGGTCTGGTTCGTTTTTCTTTTATAATTGACTATAAAATAGAGAGAGGTCAATTAATTTAGGAAAGAGAAAATTATAATATTAAATGGATTATAACAAATATAATTTTATTCTTGGTACATAGTGTAAGAATCCGCTGGAAAATGGAACACAATAAAAACCGTGAATTAAGTGTAAGAATTCATGATTATATAAAGATTCATATATTAATCAAACCATCAACATTTACTAAAATTAACTACTAATTACTGTTCTTATTAAAATTTGACCATTATAAATTTTACAATGTGAGATGGAGCCCAAATCTCATGTGCATCTAAACCCAAGTATATTACCTGGTCACTGGACCAGTTAGGAATAGACAGCTGGTATAACATAACAGGCTTGGCCAATGAACTGTCGTCATTAATATAAAAAATTTTGGAACATTTTATGTCCAGAGAGGGACAAAGGATGCCTGTTCTGGAACAAAAACTGTGAATCGATATTGACCACTCTAAGAAGCAGATAGAAAGCCATTATAAGTCAATAAAGTATTTAAATTAAAAATAAAAATAAAAAATTGTTATTAATAAATATAAATCAAAACACCACATTTAACACAATGATGTTATTAATAAATATAAATCAAAACACCACATTTAACACAATGATATTAGTGATATTAGACATTTTCGACAGATGGTAACCATGCCTGCATACTTTCACACGTACCCAACACGAGTTTATGCTCAAACCACTTGTCCACAACGATGATCCACATGTATGTTTGTTGTTATTTTTCCTTCTAACAACAAATGAAATATACCCCACACAATGCTGAAATATACCCCGCATTTCAGGCGTCCGGCATTACAAGGAAGAGGAGTCTTCCATGTCTTCGGATGCATCGTCTGGTCCACAAGATCTGTCTCTGCCGCTCAGGGATATTGTGTGTGCGCAGGAACAACAGGTCGTTGTATCATTTTTCTCAGTCTGTAGAGGAAGAATCGATGTTCAGGATAAACAGGACGATCCAGAATCTGTTTCTTCAACTTCAACAGCAGATGTGAATCCACGGAAAAGAAATTTCTGAAAAATGTACGAGTATGAACTATATAACAAACAATGGACTACTTGCTTTCATGCCTTGCTTCAGATATGCATACAGTTTGTCTTTGACAAGTCTAATGAATTTGGCCTCAATGACACTGCCCTTAGGAACTGAAAGGAAGAGATTCTCCATATGTATTCTCTGGGAAAGTGTGACAGGTGTAAAGATGAATGCAAGATGTGTTCTTAATCTAGTGATAAAGAATCTAACAATCTTCCAATATAATTATAAGTTTTTGAATTATAATCAATTTGAAAAAATAAACCAAATTCTGTGTCTTTAAAAAAAAACTCTGTCTAACATTTATGTTTATGTTCTATGGACTAAGCTATTAGAGAGGTCAAGAAAATAATAAGAATTTTTGTTCACTATACATCTATGAGAATTAGCCAAATTTAAACTCATACAATTACTAAATAAGTACATACAGATAAATTTCAGAAATAAACTTTGGGTCTCGAGAAACATATGGCTTTTAACTCATCACTGCAATAAATATAAATAAATAAAATATAAGATGTATAAAATATAACTGTAAATACCAACAAAGATATCAAATCCTATCAATTATCTTAAACAGAAAACAATAACTCGATGTATATAGTTTCAATCTATTATCTTGATAGAAAAATAAGTTTTAGAAATACTTGCAAGTGCAAAAGCTGTGAATGAAGTTGTGCATTTATAAAAGCAGTAATTCCTCCTACTGAGGAGGAGCATCCATATCCATCCGGGCATCTACTAGTGAGCCTTTCTTTTTCTCTTCTCATAACAAAAAGAGAGATGAGAAACAAAAACAAGGTAGAAAATAAATATATTTTCTTAATGCAGACTTGTTAATGTTATTAATATCGTTTTTTTAATACAATCGTATTTTTTTTTTAAATCTTCAATAGGAAGGTTACAATTTTTGAATTATATTCCGTTTGAAACTATACTTTTTCTGTAAAACTAAAATTTATACAAAAATAAACAATTATTTTTTAACCTCTTCCAGAACGAAATGGGATCAGCCCTGATCAGCAAGGCAAGGCATGGCATTGACAACTCCTGTAAAAAATATTGGGAGCATGATTTCCAAGACATGCTACTATCTGTTCTTAATCTAGCTATAGAAAATTTAACAATCTTTAACAAAAAATTTATAAGCTTTTGAACTCTATTCAATATGGAACTGCTCTTTTTAAATTATGATTTGGACGGAGATACACCCGAAATTTTGACCTCTTACAATATGGAATTGGATCAGCTTTGTAAAGCGAGACATCGACAATTCCTACGTGGAGGATTTCAACCACGAATCCCAAAGAAAACTTTCTAAACTAAGTTCTGGATCTCATGATAAGGTTTTTTTTGTTGTCTAATGCCTTATCTATCCAAACATTTCAGTTTCTGTTCTTTGGACTCGGCTATTGGCGAGATCCATAAGTAAATATTGGTCATACAAATTCTCAGGGATATTGTGTGTGCGCAGGAACAATAGGTCGCTGTATCATTTTTCTCAGTCTGTAGAGGAAGAATCGATGTTCAGGATAAACAGCACGATCTGGAATCTGTTTTTTCAACTTCAACAGCAGATGTGAATCCAAGGAAAAGAAATTTTTGAAAAGTGTACGAGTATGAACATGCTCTATTGCTTCAAGACACAGCAAGCTCGGGTGTTCGCAGTCTAGAGGTATGTTTTATAATTTACCAAGGCTATATAGCTCAATAACGGAGTAATATTTCTACTTTTGCATTGGTATAAGACAGCCATGAACTAGGAAATTAATGTAGTAGATGTTGCATACAAATTCATGTATGTGTGTTCAATGAATATTATTGGAAAATTAATATCTATTGAACATTAGTAGATTAAACTTTAACAGTGATAATTTGCTTGTTTATTTAGACAGAGGGCTAAAAAAACAGACAGAGGGCTAAAAAAACAAAATAGGCTTGGTTTGAGCGAGCTACTACCAGCAAGAAAGACAGCATGTTACCTGATATGCCTGGTCCAAAGACGTCGTGCTTTGCAGAGCCATCTCACCGCTGGGGAGGAGTGCAAATGACAGATCAATATATGGAGGTAGCTAAAGCATAGCCAGAAAGAAGATTTTGCTTCTGCTTACGCCTAGAAAGAAAGGAGGTAGCTAAAGCATAGCAAGCAGATTGCAGTAATTAAGTAATAAGCTCAACTTCAATGTTCCATGTTACAATGGGCAAAAAATCCAGGTTGAATCGCATTGCAGAGTAGGATAGCTGTACCTGAGCATCATACATGACAATCCTTGCGACAACAACTGTCAACCCGAACAAGGAATCTGACAAACCCCTGCACTGAGATGAATTTAGAGCACATTAATAGATGTCTAGCAATATACTGCATCCCGAAATTCCAATATCAATCTTGTGAGAATGGGTAACCCAAACTTACCTTTCCAGTCCAATAGCAGTGGCAGAGGCTACAATGCTTTGCGAGACAAAAATATTAGACGTCCACCTTAACAAAATCAGATAATCAATGAATGGGTTGAAGGCATGCCACCAGATTTAATAGCTAACCTCCAGTTGAAACCCTTACCTAGCAGAGCTGACACTAGGCGCTTCGAAAGCTGTCCAATTAAACAGGCAGCAGTTGCAGACACCAGTGCCTTTACACCAGCATTCACATATCATGCATTATTCTTTGAATATGCATAAATTCTGCAAAGCTAAGCTAAAGAGTGGCTCTCCATAAATGCATTTGTGAAGTAACGATCAGCATGCCCCTCCCTACTAAAAATGTAATTTTAAACCCCTTGTACCAGAGATTTGATGCATTTGGAGCTCTAATGGTTCTGTAATTGACGATTGTGCAGAGGAAGGACATATGAATTGACTGATTTGAGACAATACCCATAGCTTGACCGAACTCGGTGAGTCTGCATAGTGACAAATGGATAACATGCATAGTGACAGATGGATAACATGCAGCTTAAGAGTCTAAGCACGAGCAAGAAAAAACTTAGGATAAAATAACTTGCCCTCAATAAAATCACATCGGGGCAAGAGACGCTTGCAATAAGAGGGTGAAATGGAAAGTTTGGTTAAAACTTTTTGAAGCCAAATAGCCAGCAATAAACTTTGGTTAAAATTGTTTAAACACTTGAAATTTACGGTCAACCGAAGAACTAATACCCAGTCAACGTCTGATCGAATGCTAATAGTCCCAGGCAGGGATTAATAACTAGGAAGAAGTGCATCCACTTCTATATAGTCTCTTACTACCCTAAGACGTTAGTGTTAGAGTATTATTAGTCTTTAGAGACTTAATAATAGTCATAAAAAATCCTCCCTCTTGGGAAGTAAACTAGTGATTGATTGTTGCTCAATTAATAAAGGAAACCATATACTTTTCTAAAATTTCCTTCTACCACAACAAAAGGGATCTCAATATTAAAACAGATCAATGCGCATGGAGTTAAGCCAAGGACTTCAATTCAAAAATAGGGGGTATGAATAGATATTTCTATCCCAATAAGGAATGCTTTGAAAAACATGTCAACCATATTAATCATATTAATTAAAGCATGATGAAAGTCCTCACACATCACCTTAGTGGAATTCCGATCAGAGAGCTAAATATATGCAATAGCCTCTACCACATTTGAACCTCTACTTTACTCATGGTTATTGAATGCAATGATTATGAATAGCACTCGATTTGTGGGATAACGATAAATTTATGGTGTAAAATTAGGTGTAAATTCAATTGATTTTTTGGAACACCCAACCACTTAATTAATGTCTCTAACAATTATGGACAACATTTTCATCATTGCTCCTGAAATTAGAATTAATTTAACTTAAATGTGGTAGATATTGAGGATTCATATTATATAATTATTTGACACCATTATGTCTCTAATGCCCATATAGCCTTTATAATTATCACTTGTAGTTATTGCTCATCTCAATATATATTTAAAAAACATTTTCTTTGCATTTACACACTTTTTCCCTTAAAATAAGAGTGCATGCTCTTTGCAAATGAGAAAGGTGTGTGTACCTTGAAAATTGTGAAATAATAATCATTGCTCAAACCCCATCCTAAGTGGGTTTTAAAGAACTCCAACTCATACTGAGAAATAAGACAACGAAGATATTAGTTTTTTTTTAATGAAAAACCAAATTACAAAAAAAACTACTCTTGAATTTCACTAAAGAGTGTCATAATATTCCCAAAGAAAGTGTCATTGCATGGTGAAAGAACTAGTAAAGTGAGACTTGCACGAACTAGTAAAGTGAAACTTGCACTATTAGAATTTTTTTTTAAGAAATTTTGGTGGAATAGCTCATAAAGTGAGAAACAAGTTCAAGAAGTGGACCAATCTATCGAGGTTGATCATTGGTTCCATTTATAATGCAACATGTTAATATGTAGACACTACCCTAAAGAATCAACTTAGTCAATTACATCTCAATAATGATGGGTATGAATATTCATATTCCAAAAAAGTTGGAGCACAAGTAACATGAACTTGTAGCATTGTAAGAGAACATTGCATAATGTGGATTATTAATCGAGGGATTAACACATGTTGAATGTGCTTAGCACATGAATTATAAATTTGAGAATCTACATAAAGATGGACATGGTCATGGGTATAATTATTTAATAGTTAACCATTTACTTAAGATAGTATTTGTTAACTAGCAAGATGACTTGGAAGATACAAAAAGAACATCAAGAATTGGTGCTTCATATATTTGTGAAGAGCCACAAATTAATAGATTAGTACTTTAAGATGTAGATAGAGAGGCTGGCAAACCCATCAATGAAATAAGTTGTTCATAAATGAGTAGTTTGGTACAAGTTGGACAATCTTTTTTTTTGTAGGAGCTAATGGGTGATGGACAAAAAAATGCATCATTGAACTAGCTAAGATTCTCAAACATTAGGACTTTTGCTATATGGGCTCTATAGACCATTCAAAAGAAGTCAATTGGACTAAAGGAAGAAAAGTTTAAAATGCATCATTAAACTAGCTAAGATTCTCAAACTTTAGGATTTTTGCTATATGGGTTCTACAAGCCATTCAAAGGATTTCATTTGGACTAAAGCAAGAGAAGTTTAAATTATACTAGTTTCTATAGTATTCGTTAATGAGTAAGATGACTTGGAAGATACAAAAATAACATCAAAAATTGGTGCTTCAGATATTAGTGAAGAGCCACAAATTAATAGAGTAGTACATTAAGATGTAGATAGAGATGTTGGCAAACCCATCAATGAAATAAGTTGTTCATAAATGAATAGTTTGGTACAAGTTGGACATTCTTTTTTTTGTAGGAGACAATGGGTGATGGACAAAAAAAATTGCATCATTGAACTATCTAAGATTCTCAAACATTAGGACTTTTGCTATATGGGCTCTACAAACCATTCAAAATATGTCATTTAGACTCAAGGAAGAGAAGTTTAAAGTGCATTATTAAACTAGCTAAGATTCTCAAACATGAGGACTTTTGCTATATGGGTTCTACAGGCCATTCAAAGGATTTCATTTGGACTAAAGGAAGAGAAGTTTAAAATATACTATTTTCTTCTCTTCTGATTTAGGTACAATTCTCTCTACTCATGATCTTGGTGAAGAGATCACAATTATAAACATATATGAATCATATACATATCAAGTGGCTTATTAGGATTATGTATATAGAGTTTTTCAAAAAATGGTTGAGTTTTTCAAAGAATGGTTTCTTATTGTTTTTTGGTTTTCCTTGGGGAGGGAGTATGATATGGGATTCAACTACAAATATACATGTCATTTTTTAGTATTTTGTGAGAGAATTAGATTACTTGTGTTTAAATGACAACAAGCCAATGAAGTTGAATCCCACTTAGAGAAATATGTGAACTAGAGAAGGATTTCGTAAATTAACTAGTGATTTATATCTCCTCTGTTTCATTTTCCATCTAAATTAATTGGTTTGCTTCTAACATTTTTCAACACGAATACAAGGATAAAGGAAGGATGACCACTAACTCGCTTTTAATTTCTAATTATGGATGAGGGTTTACATAGAACTCTTGAGAAAAAAAATATGTCCTTCAACAAAATCAAGATTGATAGTAATATACATCTCTTGTTTATATATGATATATTGCTATTAAGTGATGGTTCAAGAAAGGATTCTCTCAAGCTTACATAGTTATTAGATATTTATTGTACAACTATTTATATGTTGGTTAATTTACAAAAGTCAACACTATCATTTTCTAGTTTAAATGAATATAGGGTTAGATACTTTAATATTCAATTAGTTCCTTTCCAATCGATGGATGATGAGGATGAGTTGAAATATCTATTCTTTTACCTTAAAAAAAACACTTAGGGAAGAAATGGTAGGAGCTAACTTATTTCAAAGGTGGAAAATTGATTGTATGTTTAGTGTAATAATTGGCTATCTTGAAGAGGTAAGTTTATTTTAGCCAAATCTATTCTCAAGGAAATAGTTATATATTAGATGACAACATCTTTCATTCTTAATGGGGTATTAAGAAAGACTAGATAATTGAGTTTTATGTTCTTATGGTCAATATTAAGGAAGAAAAAGGGATACTTTGAGGAAATAGTTATATATTAGATGGCATCATCTTTCATTCCTAATAGGGTATTAGGTAAGACTAGGAAATTGAGTTTTACATTCTTATGGTCAGTTTCAATGAGGAAAAAGGAAATAGTTATATATTAGATGGCATCATCTTTCATTCCTAATGGGGTATTAGGTAAGACTAGGTAATTGAGGAGGAAAAAGGGGCCCCTTGAGTCAAATAGTAACATATTGTGATATTAATAGACCAAGGAGGATGGGGAATAAAGAATGTCCAATGAGACATTAGTTGCAAAACGTGTTTGGAGAATGGTTAGAGCTAAGGATCATTGGTGACAAAGTCACAATTCAAAAGTATATTTTAGAAGTTTTTTTTGAAAGATCAGATAATAAATCTAACAAAAGAAAAAGGCCTAATGTTTATATTAATATGTTATCATATTAATATTTATTTTATTATAATTTAAATATTGAAATAGTAAAAATCTAGCAGTTTTTAGTTAATGTCTAATGTATTTTAGCTGTTTTTCAAGTAAAGTCTAAAGGCGGTCCGAAAGATCTGCTCTCTTCTATTTAATATGTGTCCATGATCGATAATGTTATATTAGTAATGTTATGCAATATTAATATTAATATTAAAATTATAATTTAAATAATGTGAATAGTAAAATTTAGCAGTTTTTTAGTTAATTTTAACCGTTATCCTGTCTAATGTAATTTAGCCGTTTTTCGAAATCTAGCTGTTCGAAGATCTGCTCTCTATTTAATATGTGGCCATGATCAGCTACGAACCACACACTCACTGGTTGATTCGAAACACATCATCCACAGATATATTATAATATCATTGACGCCAAAAAAAACTTTTCATAAAGACAATTAGCTTGTAAAAAGCACACTTTTAATATCTGGTTGTGGTTTCTTCTTAGGTGCCAGGTGTGGGTTGGATTTGTTATCATTTCCGGGAGGTTCGGTGTTCGAATCCTACGATTCTTTTTCTCTTCTGCTTTCTGGTCTTTCTTCTTCAGTGCCGGGCGTGGGCTTTGATTTACTGTCATTTCTTAGAGGCCTGGTGTTCAAATCCCGCGGTTCTTTTTCTCTTCTGCTTTCCGGTTTTACTTCTCCGGTGCAAGGCGTGAGTTTGAGTTTGTTCGCATTTTCCGAAGGTCCAGGGTTCGAATCCTGCGGCGGTGGCCACGGTCTACCCAGCAATGTCCCATGGGTGAGATACTCGTTGGCCATGAGGTAGGCCAGGGGCCAATTAACATTTCCACGAGGTACGGTGTTCGAATTTTGCGGCTCTGTTTCTCCTACGCTTTGCGGTCTTTCTTCTTCGGTGCCAGGCGTTGGCTTGAATTTGTTGTCATTTCCCAGAGGTCCAGTGTTTGAACACTGCGGTTGTTTTTCTCTTATGCTTTCCGGACGTTCTACTTCGGTGCCAGACGTGGGCTTGGATTTGCTGTCATTTCCTTGAGATCCAATGCTCGATTCCTGCGGCGGTGGCGGCCACGGTCTCCCCAGCAATGTCCCGCGGGTGAGATACTCGTGGGCCATAAAGCAGGCCAGCGGCCAATTAACATTTCCGCAAGGTCCGGTGTTCGAATCTTGCGGCTCTGTTTCTCTTAGGCTTTGCGGTCTTTCTTCTTCGGTGCCAGACGTTGGCTTAAATTTGTTGTCATTTCCCATAGGTCCAGTGTTCGAACGCTGCGGATTTTTTTCTCTTGTGCTTTTCGGTCTTTCTACTTCGGTATCAGACGTGGGCTTGGATTTGCTGTCATTTCCTTGAGGTCCAATGTTCGAATCCTGCGGCGGTGGCGGCCACGGTTTTCCCAGCAATGTCCCGCGGGTGAGATACTCGTGGGCCATAAAGCAGGCCAGGGGCCAATTAACGGGCTTCTTGTCATTTTCCGGTTGTGGTGGCCGCAGCCCGGGACCTGGGGTATTGGTAGAGGAGTTGTACGTGTTATTGATTCTGGGTTCGAATTTCGAGCGGAGCGGCTGGCCCATGGGTTGGCTAATTTCACGGGAGTTTGGCCACACTGGTTCCTCAAAGGACGTGGGAAGATTGCTTCTGGCATTAATAGCCCTGTCATTTTCTCTTTGCCC
>APFE030064575.1:22861-37735 GCA_000404065.3 Pinus taeda
CCCCCCTCATACCACTTACCACCCTGGGGTGCTCCGGGGAAACCACTTACCACCCATCTACTCTCAATGACATCACACCCCCGTCAGCGTGACGTCACCCCCTCGTCTGCCACCACTGCTCCACATCGGCCATCCACCCGCCTGCCCTACCACCATGTCACCGCCACCTGGCCACCCACGTCAGCTGCCACGTCACCCTGCCATACCTGGACCCACCGATGACGTCATGCTGACGTCATCACCAAAAAGGCGCCAAAGGGCCAAAATTGCATAAAAAGTCGGGAAATGACCATTTTATGTCATTTTAACTTACCGTTTGCAGAGCGTTGTGCATGCGAAAGACGTCGTTTGCGGCCCAAACAAAGAATTTGTCCACCAAAGTTGTTGTCGCCCTCAAAGTCGACTCAAATCCCTGCAATTGTTCCGGCTTGGCAACTCCTACACCGAAAAATCCAGGTATTTTCCGCAGGCGACCTAATTTACCTATATTTCTCCCATTTTTCTCCTAATTTCCTGTAAAAAACTCTGCAAAAGCTCCTCACAGATAAATTGTCCACTGAAACTACCCAAAAACCTGGTAAAATCCCTGCACGACAAAGATCTGTAAGAAACCCGTGCCCTTCTGCGAAATTCACCACAAAAACTAATTGAAGAAGCTGAGCTACCGACTAAAAGCCCATGCAACTGCACACTCATCCCTGTTTTCAAAATTCCCCTTGAAAAACCAGCTAATTAGCTTAAAACACTCTGGTTTCTTCCAACAGAGTGCCCCACAGTTCATCAAACCTGTAAAGAGTTTCCTCATACTCTCAGAGCTGCTCACTTTCAAACATAATTCAGTGGGCATTCCTCAGCCTTTGCACCAATCCAAAACTTAAGTAAATATCCAATTAAAATCAAACATGGCCACTCCATCTTCTTTTGATGTTGCTCCTGTCAATCCACTCAGTAAGGAGCTTGAAGCTATGCCACTTGTAGACAATGATTTCCTCATTACAGATTTTGTGGCAGAGAGGAACCACTTACAAACCTTCTGCCAGCTGAGGAACAGTCACTTGGACAACAGTGACATGTATGGCATCAGGGAGTCTAATCTGCCTACCTACTTCTTGCCATCTGTAAATGTCTTTCCTGAAGTCATTCACCTCTGTGTAGAAAATTATGACCAGAAGCTCAGAGCTGTAAAGTCTCCATCTGGGAGCATCCTCTTTTACATAACACCAGACTCCATAAATCAGATGCTCAATTACAAACAAACGCAACTGCTATACCCTTTTTCTATAAATTATTTGCTGGATGAGGGCTCCAAGCTCTCTAGCACAGACATTGCTGCAGTTGCCAAAAGTTTCATGAGAGCAGACTGCTAGTCTTCTGGGCCACCTCCTTTTTCATATGCAAATTTCAATGAGGTAGGCAAGCTGCTTGTGGACATGATATCCTCTGTCCTGAGGTTCTCCACAAATGAGCATGTTGATGAAACTGTTTTGGTCTTGTTATCTGCATATAGGCTTGGGAAGCCCCCTGCTGTAAAATACAATTATGCCAAGTTTATTGCCGACAAGATACATAACCAACTGGTGAGGCTGGATAGGGAAGCAATATTCAAATATTCATGATACATATATCACCTCTTCATGTACTATCAGACAGATAGCTTCTAGTGCCACATCAAGAAACTGGATTCACAGGGTGAGAGGAGATCTGTCATCTTCTGGTCTTCAGTTTTCCATCAAGTCCAGAACTCTCCCTACTCCTACTGTGAATTTATTGACCAATTTGTCTATCCAGTCACATGCCTCTTGAAGAGGTCTCCTCCTGCCAGATTGTCCAAAGATAAGCATAAAATCTTATAGCTATCCAGGAATTATAAAATAGGTGATTGGTATTTATACCAAAATCACACAGTCATCAGGATCTATGGCTGCAAGCTCTATCCTTACAGGCTCCCAAGGTATGTGCCTATGAGATTGTTTGCCTTGGAATACTATAGGCAACTCATCAATTCTGACCTTACACACTTTCACAGTGCCAAGAAGAAAGCCAATCTCAAATTCAGAGACCACCTAGGCCCCTTCATCATGAACAAGAAAGATGGTTGGCAAGAAGTTGATCAAATATTGGGGCAAAAGCTTAAACTCAAAAGGAGCTTCTGGTGGGTCCCTTATGACCTTGAAGGCTTTATCAGTTCTAGGAGAGTCAAGTATACGCTGCTAGCCTATAAACATTGTCCATATCCACAAATAGAACACTTTGCCAACCAAGATGAATGGGTGCCTGATACAATAGTAGAGGAATTTACTCAGGAAGAGAAAATGGAGCATACTGTGAAAGATTTAGAGAAAACTCTTGACTTGGATTCTTGTCAGCAGGTCATAATCAAGCAACCAGTCCAAGTGGGAGAAGGCACATCCACTGCTGCAGCTGCACAGACTACCCAGCAAGCATCTACAACCACCACTACAACAAAAGGCAAAGAGATAATGGATGAACAGCAAGAGACAGAGGCAGGGAAGCCCAACACTTCAAAGGATCAAAGTCAAGGGCAATCCCCTTTACAGCAAACTGAACCACCCCAAAGCCCAGTTTTGCAAACACCTCTCAATGAAGAGAGAGGCAAAAACGTGATAGAGAGGAGGTCACACTTCCAAGTGGGTCAACACAGCAACCAGAGGCCAAGAGGCCAGGAATTGACCCTCAGATAGAGGAAGAAGACATCAGTGAAGAAAGAGCAGAAAGCCAAAGCAGAGAAAGACAATCCAGCCAGCAGACTGCCACTAGTTCATTTCAGCAGGAACAGGCCATACAGCAAGGCACAGAGGTATCCTCCTCAAGGCAGCAAGGCAAGCAACCAGCTGGTATCAAAGGGGGTTTCATGGATATCAAAGCACAAAATGAATTGTTGAGAGTACAACTCTATGATCAATTCTTGAAGGCAACCCCCTCCAAAAAACAAAGATTGATGGCTGCTTATGATATCAAGGAGGACAAAATGATTTTTACTCATTTAAAGCCTAAAGTTCCACATCCCAAAACCTTTGCAGATTACCTAAGAACAAACTTGGAGGTCTTTTCTAAAGACATACATCCAATCGATCAAATAGAGCTGCACAAGCAAACAGGGGAAATGGTCTATGCTACGCTTGCAGACAAGGCCATGCTAGCCCATCAGTTTAAAGAATCATTGAAGAATACTAATACACAGTTGGATTTGGAAAGAATGTCTTCCACTGCAAAGGAAAACAGAATAAAAACGTTGGAAGACATAATCATTGATCTGGGACATGATCCAAAAGATACAAAGGGTGTTAGGGCCCTTATGAAAAATAAGGAGGATGATATGGCTGCACTCAGGAAACAAAAAAAGCTGCCTGCAACTATTCACCCTGATACTGCAGAACTTGCACAGGAAAAACATCTTGATGACATTGTGGATTTACTTATGAAGATGAATCAAAGAATATTAGAGATGGAAGGAGAATTGGAGAAAGCATGGCAAGGTAGACAGGGAGAATCAACCTCTGAGCCCCCTCAAACTTCTACAACTCTTGGCCCCGCCCCTCCTTCACAAGCAGCGGCAGCCCCTCCTGCCATTCCAACGCCAACCACAGCCACATCAACAATAGAGGCAACAACAGCAACAACAGCAACAGAATCTAGCATGAGTATGGAGGACTTGATGAAAGCTGTCAAAGAACTTGAGGTTCAGGTTACAGAAATCAATGAAGCCAAAGATAGACTGGCCAAGCTAGAGGCCAGCTATGACAAGTCCAAGATGACCGTAGCAGAGAAGCAGAGAGAAATAAAAGCCTTGGAAGCCAAAGTGAAAGCTTTGGAAAAAGAATTGCTTCTAGGAAAAACTCTAGCAGAAATTAAGAAGATAATCTGGGCCAAAATTGGCCAATCAATAGATGACCAATGGAGGTCAATCCAGGCAATACATGAGCAGATTGAACTGATAGGCATAACTCATGTTGAAATACAAAGGGCTAGAACAGCACTAGGAATCATGCCTGAGCAGGCCAATAAAATGATACATTTCCTCAATACCCACACTAGGGAGGAATTGGCAGCACTAGAAATAAACAGCAGAACAAACACCATCCTGACAGCCAAGAAAGTGCTGAATTTGAGGAATTTCACTCAAACACTAGAAAGAAAATGTCAGGATATGAAGGAAGAAATTGATGAATTCAGGGCAAAGATGACAGTATTGCAGGATAAAGGACTGCCAAGCCTAGTGACTCGTACAGGACAACTGCGGTCATATGATCAATATATCACAAGGATCAACAATTATGTGGAGAATCAAATCACAACATCCAACAACTCCACAGAAGAAGCAGGGCCTCCCTTTGGGCAGTCTCTGTATGATAAATTAGAAAATCTATTTTTTATTGAGCATGAGATAAATCATTTGTTTGAAGTGCCTACAAATTTTTACAGATATACTGAAGCAGATGAAACACTGGTAAAAATAAGAAGACATCAGCTACCTCCAGCTGATTGGTGGTAGGCAATGCTGGAAACTCTGCCCAGGTGATCCCATCATATTATTCCTTTTTGTGAAAATTTAGATCTCAGTCACAGTACAGGTCAGCAGATAATCCAGCTCGCAAATATCACAGGAAGCATCCGTACAATGACTCACCAAAGCACTCAGACAGCAGGCTCAACTAACACAGAATTAAAGGCACAGCTACAACCAACTTTCCTGAGCCAAAAAGTCAAAAGTTGTCTGACAGAAAGATAACTGCCATCTCAACATTAATTGCTATAGTTATATCTTTCCTTTACTTTTTGTAAGAGAGTTGGTGGTGCAATTTATTGCACAATAACTCACTATTGAGATATTTTGTATCCTATTTTTGTATATATATCCCCTCAAAGAACGTATTGAGGGTGGGTTGTAGTGAAACTCTTTTAGAAGAGCTATATTGTATATCTGAGACATTTTGTGCTAATACAAATTGCTAGTGGAGTTATTGGTTCCTATACTGTCTGAAGGTGGAAATGAATGGCTCTGATGTGTTGCAGAATTCCTGTGTCATTTGCTGGGACAATAAGTCATTCTGAACTATGTTCTTGTTTTTCTGTGTATGCCATAATTCATATATGTTCATGATCATAGTAAATAGAAAAAAAGAATAGCTTAGGATTTGTTTGAATACACCCTATGCTCAATCTCTATTTCTAAATATGTTTTCTTCTGGATTAGCCATGGATATGAATTCTTAATTTCTCATGTCTAAACTAATTCTATCACGGTGAATATTGTTTAAGAATTCTTAACTGCTCTTAAGCAATGCTTTCATTTTTCCCTTGTTAGCATAGTGAAAGATTCTCAATTGCCTTTCACTCACTAATTCCATAACTTCATTACAAAATCTAAAAAGTTGTTCCATAGATGCCTTTCTGGCTTTGTAGCAATACTTTGTCTTCATAAACATACTTCAGCATCACACTACCTGAACTCCATTGCCCAATGGCCCTAACTGTTTTGTAAACTATACCTCAACTCTGTTTGAATTCACCAACCAACCAAAATTCAAAACAAAACCATCACCCCATAACTAGCCTAAAATCATCCACCAACAAAGCTAAATCATAAAGAGAGAGCCCTCTCTGGTTGCAGGTAGGCTAGGACCTGTAACTAAAAGATTGGTTAGTGGTTACCTCAGTCGTATTCCCTTTAGGAAGTAGGGAACAACCTGAGTGATAACACCTGTGTCAGTATCAGTCCCTCAAGCTACAACGAATGGACTGTAAGTAAACCCAAGACAGGCTCTGATGAATGCAACATAAACAATTTCTTTATTTGGAAATGGATGAAGTACAACACATAAAAAGCCACTCTCCAATGGGTAATAGTACTCTACGAGAGTTGGCAAGTCAACATTGGTAGCAAACAATGAACGATTATATTCATTCCTCCTTCCAAAAATCGAAAATAGAATATATGTATATATAAATGTAAAAAAAATACATTTTCAAGCAGAGTTGTAGTGATGGGAAAAAAATAAAATGTTTCTAATATGTAACAATCGAATATAACATATTTTCCTTTGTTTATTTTTTATGGGTATGCCAATTATAAGCTTTTCGTGCGAGAAGTTTCATATCATCTTGTCATAGGGTTGTCAGTAGCTTTGCATAGGAAGAAGAAAGCGCTAAATTGGATTATACAAGATAAAGAACTTGAAAGTCGCAGATACCAAGGGAAAGGAGATAATGAAGTTTGCATTCGGTACTCGAGACTTTAATCTGTATGATCCCCATGGTATTTGCAAAGGCCAATGTGTGAGAATTCACTCAGTGGCTCAGTGGAGAATTTCATTGGCCAGAGGAGGATCCATGGAGGAATTCTACAATGCCTCCAGAGCCTATGAGCTGGTCAACTTAACAAGAACTTCACAGGCTACTCCAGAAGCATGAGCAGCGTAAGGTAGCAATCCCGTGCAGGATAAGGGAAAGAGAAAAATTGATGACAGTCCGGGGGGAACAAAGTTGCAAGCTGAAAGTGGATCCAATTCTTATGAAAGAAGCTTTAGCCCCTGAGGAGGAGAGTGAACAAATGCAGGATCGAGAGCTTTCTCAACAGATTGCACAATTGATTGAAGTTATAGAAATGGATATGTAACAAGAGCCACAAAATGAAGATGTCAACCTGATGTCAAGCACACCACAAGTCATTGTTCAGTCGCCACCACCTCCAGTAGCACTGTTAGCTCCAAGCGAAGAAGGGGATATTGTTCCTCTTGATGTGTTGAAAATAACAAAAAAAAATGTTAAAAATAGAATTAATAAAATTCTAATTTAATTTGTCCTTGAATTAAATTATGAATTAAATCAAAATTCTATTCTCATGGCTACTTGCAATAGTTAACTAAGTTCAATTGACTTAATTGGCTTAGTAAATTTGAGTTGGAATTCTATCTAGAATCATGTAGAGTGATTCCTAGATTTTAGGGGTCTGGGTTGAGTTCTTTTGAGTTGTAATTAATTAACTCAATCTAGCTGAGTTATAGTCAGTTAAACTATTTCAAACAGTTGGAGGAACTAGTAGGGGGTCTAGTACTGGGGATCAACTTCAGTGCAGCTTCACTACTCCATCAGTTAACTGAAGATTCACTCAGAAATAAATCATGCATGTCATTTCAGAGAAAGACCTAGTTGATATTAGAGTTCAAAGATAATGTACTATTAGTTGTCTAATTTTATGAGTTGTACAGATGGTGCATGCAATCAATAGAAGACCTATTATGGATTTCGTAGTTGTGGTGATCGATTTTCCCAATTAAATATGGGCTAATTCTCTTAAGAATTACGCAAGAAAGTAGGATTTTGGAAGGCTAGGAATTTGGCTAGGTATTGGCCAAAGGACGCCAGTCATGTAGATGATAGACAATACTTATGCAGGTTGATCTCAAGGTTGAGAAAAGCATATTGTATTCATCCAAAACTTTCTTAGGGATTGCACAGGAAAGTAGGAGCTTGGAAGGCTAGAAATTTGGCTAAGTATTGGCCAAAGGAAGTCAGTCAAGCATAGGATAGAAAATACTTGTGCAGATTGAGCTCAAGGTTGAGGAGAGCATATTGTATTCATCCAAGATATCCTGTAGATTAGGTATGTGGTACATCTTCTTCAAATCCTCTGCTCTGAATGACCCTATGAGCTCCATCCTTGAATTCCTGAACTGCCTATGTTCAATGATAAGGTTTTCGGTCACCCACCTCATCATATCTGTATAGGGGAGGATTTTAGCTCTTGCTCCTATCCTATGAAGGAAAGAACAGGAAGCATCTCTACATTGATGTCCTAAAGGCCTTGTGGAGTCAGTTGTTTCTCTTGTAATAGTGATTTTAGCACACTCGTCCTCTAGCCTATTATAAATCACCTCCCAAGTTGTTGCACCTCCGGAAGCATCACAAATTGTATCAATGAAGATAGGTGCCATCTCTGTAAACTCAGATTTAACAATGGTCTATTTGCTTTGTTTCTGCATTACCTTTCTTAGTGACATGTCTTTTGTCGCTTGCCTGAAATAGACAAGATATATCAGCAAACAATATCTGGTAATTAAGACTGAAAGCAAATGACTTTGGATCGTGAGAAAG
Source organism: Pinus taeda (assembly GCA_000404065.3). Classification (NCBI taxonomy): domain Eukaryota; kingdom Viridiplantae; phylum Streptophyta; class Pinopsida; order Pinales; family Pinaceae; genus Pinus; species Pinus taeda. Next base: position 30,977 of record APFE030064575.1, read on the forward strand.
GTTTAATCAGATACTTGATTATAACTACCCATAACTTGGAAAATGATTATCCTTCCTCGCGTCGCTAAATATTTATTAACCTGTCAACTCATTTATTTTGGTATTTATAACGTCATTATTCCAAATGTTTTACCACTCTTAATCGCGCATCACAGTCTTTAAAGGGATACAGTATAGCGCTACCGGATGCATCAAGCGAAATGCAATTGCGGATATCGCAATATTTCATTTCGCAAATCGCTAATAGTCATTTTAATGGCATGGTTAAGTTTCTTGCAAACTATGCAAAGTGTGAAATGCGATTACAAAATGACAAGGTGATGTTATCGCAACAGGAGGTTTAATCACATATCACAATTTTAGGAAGGTGTTTTAACATAGTCATTCGGAAAAAGTGTGATTTGTGATTTGCGATGTGGATTTCATCCTTAGTTCGTTTTTCAAGGCTTTGCTGGGTATTTTCTTATAGTTAGGTATTATTATCCTAAGCCTAAAAATTTAAAAGGGTCCCCATTTATATCCCTAACCTTAGCTATTGTTCTTTATAAATGGGTGGGTTGTTTCGTAGTACAACATGGCACGACATGAAGATTGCAAGAAGGCAAAGAGAGAAATAGAGAAGGAGTTTCATGTGTTGAAGCTAAAACTCAAGGAAGAACAGGAGATGCACAGACGAGATAATGAGTTGCAATAGGAACAGGTACAGCAGGGGGTGCAACATGCACAAACGGATGAAACTGCACCCACACAAGTTATAGATCCATCCCAGCAGCTGGCATGGAGCAGACAAGGTGAGTAGTGTTGTTGTTTTCATGCAAGGGTATTCAGCAACATGCATGTCATTGTGCACATGCATGTGATCCCACCCATTTGGCACACTCACTGAGGTGAAGACAAGAAGCAAGTCCAACTGGAGCTAAACATGTACTTCGACAAGTTGTTGCTCATGGTCACCAACACACACTTGGAGATCAAAAAAGACACTATGCATCAATATGTTGCTAGTCTATCCACACTCAATATGATGATGCACATGCTATCAAAAAAGTTGGACATAGGGGCCATATTAATGTACTCGGATGCAATAGAGGCAAGAGTTCACTTTCAGCTGGGAATCCTACACTAAATAGTCTGAGGTCTAATTGGGACTTCTTACCGAGGAGATCCCCTGACATGTTGGCGGGTCCAGCACCTTCAACAGCTCACATAATAGCAAAAGTCATATTAATGAATTGATGGTGACAACAATTTTTTTCTTCTTCAGAAACTCATTACAATTTGTTGGATTTTATTCAATTCACATGCAAAAAGAAAGACAATTGGGTGGAACCTAGTTTTTACAATTCAATAACCATATCCACTAGAAGGACTTAGTTTTTGCTTGAATACTACTCATGCCAAAATTTAAACCACAATAATGTCAAGTATAAGGTGCAATGTCAAGGACCATATTAATTTAAAATATGTCCCTTAGTCATCAAGAATTAAGGATGAAGATACCATAATATTAGAGACACCATATGCTACAAGTGTTATGATTATGGACAACAAGATAAGGGTTTTAATTGCTTAAAATAATGTACAACACATATACCACAATAAATCAATAACATGTTGTTATAAATGACACATTAGGAAAACATATATAAATAGTATATTCTTCTTATTCATAACACTTGAGAGCTTGAAAAATTGTCATTATTGAGGGCGCGCTAATTATATTTGTTGTGTATGTTTGACAAATTACAGCCATGAAAACCAATGATTCAAACTCAAAAATCATTACAATGATAGCTGAATTGTATATATGTTGAGTATAGCAGTGAAGTATTATGGACAACGAGATGAGGGATTTAATTATTTAAAAGAATGTACAACACATACAAGATAAGAAATCAATGCCTTTGATTTTATAAATGACACTTTAGGGCACCAGATATAAATTGCATATTCTTGTCATTCATAACACTGAGAGAGATTGCAAAATTGTCATTATTGAGGGAAAGTTAATTATATGTGTTAAGTGTATGTTCAACAAATTGTATCCATGAAAACCAATGATCCAAGCTTAGGAAATTATGACAACAATAGATCAAGTTGTTAAGAACTGTATATATGTTGAGTATAGTAGTGAAGTATTAACCCTTTAAATGCTTGAATGAGTGTTTCAAAAAAAAATCATTAGGGGAATTTTGAGGTCTAAAATGGGTCTCCTGAGAAAAATGTACAACCAAAATAAAGTTTATAAGAACCAATATGATTCAAGATGATGATTTCAACCATGGGGGATGATTCACCATTTTTGGAGTAAAAAGATTAAAAAATAATAAAATAATAAAACTATTTTTTCAACTCGTATTTTAAACTTATCTCTCTAAGGTTTTACTCAAATTTCAAGTGGGAGTACTTGTTGGATGAAAAATTTAATTCCACATCCAAGGATTACCCATGTTGCATAATTTTGATGGACCTTGCTACACAAAAAAAATGATAAATACATGAGAAAACGTGATTGCAATCACATTTTAAATGTATTTTCATTTTCCGTGTAGCAGGGTCGATCAGAAGTGTGCAGCATGGGTAATCCTTGGATATGGAATCAAATAATGCATCCAACAAGTGTTTCCGCTCAAAATTTGAGTAAACCCATTGGGAGATAAGTTGAAAATATGAGTTGGAAAAATAATTTTTTTCTTTTTTCCCTCTAAAATTTGATGATGTAATCAAATCTTATTTTATTATTTCCACTATTATTTTATAATTTCCTTAGGAGGCCCATTTTAGACCTCAAAACTCCCCTAATGATAACTCCAAATTTAGATCAACACCATACCTCTCTCTTTAACCAAGACATTGGTAGAAGAAATAATGATAAAACAATGGTCCCATGCACAAGATCTCATGCCTACCCCATGTGTTCAATTTTGATACTGAATTTACCTACCCCAAAAGATTTTGAATCCTGATAGTTAAGTTATAATGTCCATTTTCTTACTTTATATATCATTGGAGTTCTATATTAATTTTTGAGGGATTTAGAAGAGTTACATTCCAGAGGTATGTATATTCATGGAGCCCATTTGAGAATTGTGCACTGGATTTCGTGTTGGCTCAATCATGTTGAACCTCTTTGTGGAATTGCCTACTCTACATGATTTTTGATCTTTAATAATTATAAAAGTTATAATGCCTATTTTCATAAATTTTTGCTAGAGATTTATATAATTTTTTAGTTCTTTAGTGATTTCTTTCATCTGCAAACTTGTATGAGAGGAGCCATAGAACATGGGGACTTTGGGTTTTTACATTGGCGTCTCAAGTTTAAACAATTAACTTTGATTTTTTCCTAGGTGGTTGAGCATATTAACCATGTGAAAGATACTTCCTTGTTATAAAACAATTATGTTCTGCATGTATTGGATGATTGTTTAAGGTAGTTGAACCAATAAAACCTACAATACTTTACAAAGTTTTATAATTTAATTAAAGTTTTAGAATTTATAAAATTTCAAGGTATAATTTGTTTGAAGGGTGCTATCTCAATGGAAGAGCACCTGCTTTACAAGCAGGTGGTTGGTGGTTTGATTCCATCGTGCCCTAACATTCATAGGAAATGATGATGATCGTTATTCATCCCTATATATATATAATATATATATATATATATATATATATATATATATATATATATATATATAATAAAGGTTGTTAAAGGACCATCATCAAAAGTCATTTTTTATATATGAAATGATGAAACTTAATGAACATCACTATATATTATACATCAATAGTGAGGCTCATGAAAGTTCCATCACCATAAATAACTATTGTTCATATGACATGGTGACAATCACTATGCATCATAATAATCATTATTTGTGATAGGCGTTGAATGTTACCAAAACGCCAACTACTTTTGGTGATGTTCAGTTTTTGGAAATGGAAGCTATTTGGTTTGCCACCAATGAGCTTATGGTGACATTTTTTACCCTCACCAAAATGTGAAAAGGTGATGGTCAACGAACATTGCCATATACATGCATCAATAGTGAGGGCCATAAAAGTGCCACCACCATAAACCAATGTTGTACATATGAAATGGTGATGGTCATTGTCCATCATTATAATCATTATTCATGACGGATCTTGAATGTCACCGCAACACCTATACTTTTGGCGACACCACCTTTGGTCACGTTCAGTTTTTGGTAATGAAATCCATTTTGACTGTCACCAATGAGGTTATAGTAACATTTTTCGAACCTCACCAATGGCATTTTTTGTTGTAGTGATTGAACTCAGGGGAAGGATTTTCCTCTTTGAACAACCTTCGCATCACGAAATGCATATCTTCATCTACAGGGGTACTAGGGCCAGTCACCATGATCTTTGGGTCTAGTGTCAAAGCTTCACCTGTTTCTTGGTGAACATCATTACCTCAAATCTGCTCTCTTGTTTCACCTTATCTAGCTTCCTTTTCTTTGTTAGATCCCTCATATCCTCTCAATCCTTTCTTCCACAACTCCAAGTTGGCCAACAATTCCTCTATATTCTTCAACTCTCTTTGTATCCTTTGAATGTCCCACATATTTCTCTCCCTCCATTCCTCAAATATGCATGCCCTTCTTGATACTCTAAAATATCTTTTATTCCATATCTCTTCTACTTCCATTGTAACTATTTCCTATATTCTGCAATAGGTCATCTTCTCCTGCAATATCCTCACGCCAGTGTGAGGATTTAAAGCTTCCATATTAGTTGAAAGGAAGGGTAAAAATATTTTTCCCGCCATCAAGATCTTGATCCATAAAGGGATATTGTCCAACAACCTTCCTCATAAGCCAAACTTGAAAACCACGTCCACTTCTAAAAAGGAATGATGGTTTTCTGCAGTGAATTCAATAATGTACCCCTATAAGGTAGCTTGCACCCAGAAATAAACCACTCTGGTAAGCTCATGGTCTAGTTGATATAATGCAGTTAGATCTGATGTAGTCCAATTCCAATAGATCTGACCAAAACTTTGATCTCAAGGAACTTAGCCCAAATATCTCGTACTAATCACTAGCAGCATCAGAAAATAGGATCTATTCATGTAACTGTTGAAAAATGTGCAACAAGAAATGTTAAATTTAGAATGTGCTAAAAATAAACCTGCTAAAAATAGCATGTCTAAAAATAGCAGTTTGGCCAGTGACGTCATTGGCCACATTGGGTGAGAGGTGAAACTGCTAAAAATAGAAAGTTCTAAAAATAGCATTTCTAAGTCCCTTCCTATTTATAGCAGTCTCTAGTCTATCTATAGGAAGTAAAATTAATTTTGGTCTCAACACTAGTTTGAAATATTAATTAATTAATTCTCCATGAGTTAATTAGTTAAGGAAAAGCAAACTTGAAGTCTTCGTGAGAACATGCACATGAGTTTCCTCCATTGATTGAGGGAATAAGTATGAGTTCTATAATGAGAGAATTAGTTGACTTAATTCTAACTAGTCAAGTCCAGTTAGATTATTTTAACAAGTTGTTAAAATAATAAAATATAGTTTGTTAATGCTTGCATGCATGTGACAACTATTACTTTAGATAACCAAGGATTCACTCATGGATAACTGTTGCATGTCAGTTCTGTCAGAGACCCAGTTAAGATTAGATGTGGGACAATGTACTATCAGATGCTTGGATATTTCTAGTAAGTATTCCTTGCATGGAGAAGGATCTATTATAGGAGATTGGAGGACTTGTGGCCTATTTATTGAGGCCTAGGTAGTCCATGATTTTTATCTTTTGATTGAAGATCATCAAAGTACAGAGAAAGCAAGATAGCTTGAGAGCTGATTCTTTTTGTATTGTGAAGAGGATTTCAACTTGATTGATAATACATGGTTGGGGTTTTATGCTGGTGTTTTCCCCTGGATATATCTTGTGTTATGTGTGATTATTTCTCTTGATCAATTATGCATGTTTCTACTTGATGTTGCTCATGAATTCGATTATGCTTCCGCTTAATGTTTTGTAGAAGTAGAACAAGTATTATGCTTTAGGACATTGCATATATCGGTTTGTTCTACATGTGAAATTTCTACATGGTATCGGAGCTAGCTGATTTGTAGAAAAAGTTCTACATGGTATAAAGGCTAGCTGATTTGTAGGAAAATTTCTACAAAATTCTACATGGTATCAGAGCACAAGTGATCAAGAAAGAACAGTATACTAGCAAGAGGAATTCAAAGTTTCTTATTCTTGATATAGATCTCAAGTTCTTATCACATCTATTTCATCGGTTGCGTTCAATGGTTTGAGGCTTGAGTATGCCCTTGATGGCAGCTCAAACTATATAACTTGGAAGGATCGCATGGAGGTAGTTTTGGAAGATAATGGTCTTAAGGATTTCATTGATCAAGAAATTCCTAAGCCTACGGACAAGACTGAGCAGGTGGAATGGAGGAAGTGTGTGGCTAGAGCTAGGAGAATTTTCTTGTAGGGAGTGCGAGATCACATTGTCTCAAGCCTCCATGGGAAGGAGACTCCGCATGCAATGCGAAAAACATTGAAAGATTTATATCATAATAGTAGTGATAAGAGGAAGATAGCACTAAAATACAAACTTCGAAAGATCAAGTGTGAAAGGGATGAGACGATCTCTATGTATCTAACCAAGCTCATCACATGCAGGGATGAGTTGCAAGTGTAGGGGTCATGACATCAGATGAGGATGGTGAGTCTAGCACTCCTTGGCCTTCCTAAGAGTTGGAATAGCTA
>APFE030064575.1:53368-81661 GCA_000404065.3 Pinus taeda
ATGAAAAATAATGACAACCATAATGACTGTGGATGTAGGTCGGACTAGACTGATTAGAGGAAATCTTAGCCTAAAATTGATCTCCTAAAGAAAAAATAATAAAATAAGAGTTATAAATTTTGGAGTGAAAAGAAGAAAACTAATTTTTTTCTAATTGTATTTTTGACCTATCTTCTTATACGTTCACTCAAATTTCAAGTGTAGACACTTGTTGGATGCGGAATTAAATTTCGCATCCAACGAGTACCCATTATGCATACTTTTGAGAAGACCCACATTGATAAAAATTGAAGATATATTAAAAACACATGTTCAACGCGCTTTTTTAATGTATCTTAAATTTCATCCCAATATTTCTAGTGAAAATGGGATCTCTGTCACTTATAATAATATTTGGGTTTCCATGTATATTTTGGATTGTTTCCTGTTGAAGCCCCAAAAATCGGGTCTACAACAAGGGGGATACCCACCCGGTTTGGACCCTGGTTAGCAGCTCCTTTTCCGTTTGGTATAGTGGGTCCGACTGGGGATATGGGACCAGTTTCCCAATTTATGTCTGTGTGTGTGAAGAATTGATATTTCCTTTCTGAAAATTTTTAAGTGAGATGCTCTAATTCTAACTCTAATCTAATGACATGCAATTGTATTCTAATAAACAGAAATATCTAAGTCTACACTAACCTGGGGTGTAATCCTTATGTTATGCGATCTAAAATGATTTCAGATAACAATCGGTAATAAAGATCATTCAACTGTTATGAGAAAATAATTCAATATAGATAAACCACTTCATATAAAAAGTTAGACGAAACAATTGTGACAAACATATCGCATAATAAAGTAATCATACATTAAGCATAAATAAACAGCTATCACCGTACAAAAGTGCCAAATCATAACTCATGCATTCACGCATCAATATATAAACAACTGAATATGAATATCACTTTAACACAAAGGTGTGGAGTATCAAGGAAGGTATGTTTCGATGATTATTTTAGTATCTTTTCATTAGAACTTAAAATCCTTTTGCATTAGAAACTTAGATAATGATGAGGATTTATAACGAAACACGAGAGATTAATAGGAAACACTAATAATTGTCATTCCTATGTGCAGGAGGGAGGAAAAACGGAAGGTGGCCATTCCAGAGGAAAAGAAAAGGATGAGCTAATTGATGCCCTTTGATGGGAGACTGCAAGCAAACCAGATCAAAACAGATCAACCCAAGAAAGGAAGTGGAGATATCAGCTCGGAGCAGAAAAGGAAAGAAGTGACGCAGGATTAATGACTCTGCGAATCCCTCAGGATCTTAGATCCTGAGGGATCGCTATTTTATCTATTTTTTGTATCTAGATAGCTCCGCCATCTTCCTTATATAAGGGATAGCGCTGTTGGCTAGCAGGGAGGACTTTTTATCTAATTTCTTTTAAGAAAAATCAAGACTATGATCTTTATGTTTTGTTGAAGACTTGAGTTCCTGCAATTTTATTTCATGCATTAATACAGACTTGGTTACTCTATTATTTTTGAGCCTGGATCAATCTTAAGTGGTGTACCCCTGGAGGCTAAGGGCGCGGCCTTGGAGGACACTTGCTCTTGTACCATTACGCGTGGTTTCTGTGTGGTTTGTTCATAGACGTGATCTGGTAATCTGTTGTGTTTTAAGAACGTTACATTACATGCTCTGTTATGCTTAACTCGTTTAATGTTCCTACAAGCAAAAGTATGATATTGACACTGTACCATGTTACCAATCCTTTAAGTGTTGATTAATCTCTACAGGATACTGTCATTCCATTACAGAGTTTGATGCGATTGTGCTTTAGCATTACAGTAGTTATCTTGAAAAGTCTGATTTCACATGATTATTGAATCCTTGAATGTTACTGCTTTCACTTTGAGATGCAATCGTATGCTTTTATTTAGAGCAATAATGAAATCAAATTCAGCACGTTGTGTTTATATGGTTTTAATCGGTAGTGTTGTTCCATAGTATGTGTACATCTTTTAAGAGCGAAGGATTGATGTTTTGATTGGAGTGATTAAATAGAGTTACAACTTGATGAACTTGGTTACTACTTATTTCAACTGCTGTTCCATTTAGTTGTTGTTCCATTTAGTTGTTGTTCTATTTTAGTTGCTGTTCCATTTCAGTTGTTGTTCCATTTCAATTGTTGTCCCATTTCAATTGGTGTTCCATTTCCAGATTGTTGATTTGTTGTTTTATTTACTTGCCATTTCTTAAGGATAGTCTCAGGCTGTAGTGAGCATCAGCATCTGCTATTTGGATCCCAAACCTCTGATCTGCTCCCATCAACTATGAAAGGGATGGGTTATTGCTACCGAACCCTTGGCTGATGTGTTGTTCTATTTCCTTTACTTGTCGTTTCATTTACATTCATTAAGGACGATCTCAGGCTGTAGTGAGCCCCAGCATCTGCTACCTGGCTCCCAGACCTCGGATCTGTTCTCATCAGTTACGAAAAGAATGGGTTATTGATACTGAACCTTTGACTGATGCAATGCTTGGTGTGATTTAGCCTTTTGAAGTAGTTAAGATGTAGACACACATCTATTTACTTTTGTAGTTTTTAAACAACTGTACTACAAGCATTACTCTAACAAGTGCTAAGCCTCAGACTGAGACACTCTTTGAAATAGCCAGACGTTCCCGGATTGACATATTAATGTGAGGTAACTAGAGGTGAAAGAGACCCTTTTTATAGCTCTACAAAAGGCAGAAATAGTTAAGAGATAGAAGTACCATTTATAACTAGTTCTACTCATGAGCTTCAAGCGATAATGATAGTACAGAAGTGCAACATCAGTCACAGATATTAAATGCAGATATCAATAAATCATGTTCCATTCATTCATCAAAACCTCCTCGGAGGGTGCAAAAGTGCATGTTTTGAGGACAAGTTTTTGATAAATTTCAGGACCCTTCTCTAAATGCATGAGAAGGGTTTAAATACTACTAACTAAATCTAAAAATAACTTATTACAAAAATGTAGGATACGGTTTTAAATGACCGTCCTTTTTTTCAGGAAAAAATAAAGCAAAATTAATACTAATATTGAATCTAAAATTAACAACTAACTATTTTTGTATATGCTCCATGAAATCGCAAGCATTCAGCATTTGCTTGAGAAGAGTCAGCTGGCCAACTTCGGACTTTAACTGTCTTGCGAAAATGGAATCAGCTAGAGCTGGTGCCATCTTCTCGGTAGAATTGATGATGCATTTGAGGGTCATACACTGGCTGTGTGGTTTTACCAAATACGCCCAGTAAGAATTCCAATTCAACTTAGTTAATCTTTTGATTGATTCTACCTTTTCTTGAGCCTTTTGTCTCCAGCCTATTTGTAATTGCTGTACTTTCGGTAGGTACCCTGGAGTGGTTTCTGAGATCATATTTTCCCTATGAAAATTTTCATTTATGCAGTTGACAACGCTATTTGTTTCTATGGCTGCTTCTTCTGCCGCTTGCAATGCTTTCCTGATTTGCGCATCCCATTTGTTAAAGAGCATTTCTTTATGATTGTCGTTGATTATTGGTGTGCCTGCTCTTTTTCCCTCCTCTGTTTCTTGCCAAGACAAATATTCAGTAAATCGTTTATCAATTAAATCATAATCATGTCGTAAGTCCACGACTTGATTAGTGATTTTATCACTTATTTCGCAATACGAGTTCCACTATGATATTCTTTGGCACAATGCTTCATGTTGTTGTTGTAGTTGATCATTTAAGGAAATGGATTCTGTGATGAATTCTATAAGCTTAGGATCATCCTTGTGCATCTCTTGCATATCCTGTAACTGTTTTTCTTTCTTAGCCAAACTGTTCTGGCAGCCTATCTACATTCATTGGAAGTCCTGTTGTAGTCTTTCAAGTTGTTTATGTGCTTCGTTCTTGGTGTTGGCTTGTTGCAACTGTTGCTGCAAAACTTGTATCTGGTCTTCCTTCTCTTTCAATAGTTGTTGTACCTCAGATGCTTTATCAATGGTCGCAGAGGCATATCCTCCTGCAATCTGAGATAATTTGGTGAGATTTTCAGTGGGATCGGTAGTAGGATCTTGCCATAGGACGTCTAATTGCTCTGCATCATGAGAGAGCACGTTTTCCAATTTCCTTTTCTTCCTTCGTCTTCTCACTACTGCCTTGTGTTGTGGACTATAAAATACATCAAGAGGAGGAATCTCCTCTATCTTGAGTATAAGTTCAGGGGACGGGGTAATGGGAATATATTCCATATCTGAGACATTGTTAATTGTTCCTGTGACTATATCTTTTATTGCCTATATATTACTAACAGGTGTCTTTGTGCTTTTCCCTTCAAGATTGATTAAATCATTGAAGGTCTCCCATTCTTTATCTAGCTCAACACTGACCAATGGTGGTTGAACGATGAGAGGGGGAGGATCTATCTGTGGAGAGGTTAACACCTGTTGCTGTGGGAGCTCTTTTGACTGGGCAATATCCCTTACTAAACCCTCGCTTTTACCATGGTCACTTTCGGATCTCTTAGAATGTTCTAATGTTTCTTTCCCGGACTTAGATTTAGATCTATCTGTTCCTGAACTTCCACTGAGACTAATACTTGGAGTTGGTTCCCTTACAGGTTCTAAGCGTAGTTTTTCCAAAGGAATATTAGCTAACCTCCTCTCCCTGTATATCTTGAACTGCTGAAATTCTGTTGGAGGGAATCACGTTCGAGCTGAATGCAAAACTTCTTCAAGAATACTTTTATGTTCGAACATGTCATCAAAAAGGTCATCTTCTTTAGAAAACACCTTTATTTTGACTGCGACAGTGAAATTCTTAGCAATATCATGAGGGTCAAACGGTCTTCCTGGAAACTTGAACAATTGTAGACATGTTATGTTGTTTACTTCCTTGAATGCATGGCCTACATCAAATAGTGAAAAGGCCCCACAGGCTATAGGAAACTGTGGCCAAATAGCCTTCTTTTTTTCCTTCAAATCTTTAGTCAAACCTCCTTCTCCGCAGGTTTGATAAGCAATTTCTCGTGCCATGAGTTTATCGGGAACATACAAAGGTAAGACGTGAGGGGAAGTGGCACTTCTGAATACCCTGACATATGTAAATAGTTCTTCTCTGAACCATCTCGCGACCGGGAGTATATCTACCTTTGCTTCGGGAGAACATCTTGGAGCATCTTTATCATACAACATTTTGTACAGGGGCAACATGATTCCATGAAAAATCTTGTAGGAAAATGGAGTGAACTTAGAATCCCACAATTCTTTGTGATAAACATGAATGGGTAAGGGGTCTTGAGTCGTCCATTTCCATCCCATTAAAGGAAACTTGGAAACATAGCAAATTGCATCCATCACATACGCCGATAAGTAGAAAGGGGGATAATTTCTCTGAGAAATAGTTCTTTTAGACTAGTAATTTAAAATGGCAGTGGCTAAGTTGTCGGACAATATTTTAGCCCAATCCATAATAGTAGCATTAACGACAATATCCAATAATGGTAGCCATTCAGATGAGAATTTGTTAATGTCTGCCTTCCCGAAAAGTCTATAGATCATAGTAGCAGCAAAGCAATATGGGGAAGTGAGAGAACTAGTACTATATATATCATGTTTATTTCGTTTTAGTGGTTCATCTCTCCTTGACCAATTTTTGGTGCATTCTGCTAGGTCTTCATTTTCTTTAGCAAACTTTTCTATGAACTGTTTGTTGTAAGTTTCCTGTGGCTCTGGTAAGTGGTACATGAGCTTCAAATCTTGTGGAGTGAATGAGCCGATAAGTCCTTGACCCTTAGTTTTAAATTGTATGTTTTTTATGTCAGCGTTGTCGAGTACCCATTTAGCCATGTCCGAGTAGGGAATGATTTTTGGGCCTCGCCGCTATCCGGTGCAAGAAAAAGCAAGCTAGATCTGTAACTGATGCCTCTGAAGACCCTTGTGAGCCTGCAATAGTTGTAACCTCCATCACTTTGGGATTCTCTTCCTCAAGTAGATTATACATGCCTTCCCAAGTAGTAATACTAGCGTCTCTGTTACAGGCGGTGTCTGTATATAAGGGTGTCATTTCTTTGTCTTCAGAGCTCGGAGCTTTGCCTTTCTTCCCCATAATATCATGTATACTACTTTGTATAGTTCTTTATTCTTCGTTCCTGCAATTTACAATTGAGGTGAGAGTAATGATAAGGAAAGGTGATGGGAAAGCTTTAAATGTTGAAGACATATAAAATATACCACCTTATGTGAACTGGCTCTTTGATAAGCACAAAACCATATTTCATTAACAACTAGGAACTAACTCATTAATTAGCATTAAAGCGCATAACCAGGTCTTGGTTTATGGAAAAAGTTTTCTTGAATAACGAGCCCGAAAGATCCGCAATGAAGTGATTTTACGATTTTCTTCGCAATATCGCAGATCATTGTATCACATTATCACAATATCATTCTACCGCTCTATCGCAATATTGCTTTGCCGCTCTATCGCAATATCGCAGGAGTGCGACATATGGAAATTTTTTGTTAATGGGTTTTCTACGAAATGCAATTTTGCGATATGCACCATCACATATTGGCGGTTTGAGGTTTTTTAGTGTAAGTGGTCTTTGATGCATGCGATGCGATGAGGTTTCGCATCGTGATCTCACAATCTTATAATTCAGCTTGTAAGGAGGTATCCTATTATCTTTTTTACGATGCGATATTTCTTGAGTGAATTTATCTTACATTATCATGAAACTTAAGTTTTTTAGATTTTCAAAGGGTATTTTCCTAAGTTTATGATGGTAAGTTTTATTAAAAAGGAAATACAAGCACTAATTCATTTTTAAAAAATTTTGACTAATTGCCCCCACTTATTTAGTATTAGTAATAACACTAAATAAGAAGGGGGGGTGGTTGCTAGCCACAACAATTGGCGATTCACTTGGAAGAACCAGTTATCTCTGCTTTTCTTTGAATTTTCTAAACTTCCAAAACAGAAGATTTTCCAGAAAATTAAACTTTATTATAGAAAGACAAAGTACATTATGCTTTTACCTATCAATGATATTTTGTTTCTTCTATTTTCAACTTTGATTCTTTACTCCCTCAAGCTAGTCCTTGTATCTACATCAGTCACAACTTGGTTTATAAAAATAAAAACAAAGCCTTGTCTATAAATCAGTTTTAAATATGCTCATTTGTCATAGGTAGAGCCTCTGCTGCCAGCAGGCGTTTATAGCCTCGAAAGGGTTACCTATTTCCCAGCAATGATCCTGTATCCTACTTAGAGAAATATACAATTTTCAAAGAGAAATACATATCCACACTTATTTCTTTCATTTTCTTTTTACCCTTAAAGAACAATGTCTTGGTTTGGTATCCAATTTATGATAGAGTCATTCACTTGATTTATAACTTTGCTGAACAAGCTAGCTCGTGATGAGACCCCTTGTCTTTTGATTGCAACAATATTGAGTCATTGCCCTGTTGTGGTATGGAGTATTGGCAAAGTCAGTAAGCTATAATATCTATGATCATGATAAGTCGGCTCGTGATGAGACCTCTTACTCTTTAAGTTAAAGTGTATCATTGGATCATACTCTGAACGTTGTAGTTTCCTAGGTGGGGAGGAAGTCATTGTTTCCTTAAGATAGCTCTGGACGACAATGGTAGAGTTTTTTGGAAAGATCTTTTCTACAGGGAATCTTCGTTTTGTTATTGATACCTTTCATTAGACTGATATAAAACAATTTCCCACTAAAGGTCGTTTTTCATCAAAATTTACAAAGTTGAAACTAGTATCATTTCTAGGCCTAAAACTTTTAACTGTATCTTTCAATAATAACGGTCAACTTTCTAAAAGAATTCTATTTATACAAGTGAAAAAACAAAATCTAAAAGAGAATTTGTGTCTTTTTCGTAAATTTCAAATGTAACCATTCACAACTGGTTTTATTATGGAAATAAAAACTAATCTACAAAATAGAAGAATGATCTCCTATGGAAAATATTTTTTGAGGATTTGTCCGTTAACAGGTAAAGAATCTCTTTTTCCTGTTAAATCCTATAACATAAAAGTGGACGGAACTATGACTTTTGTGATTTGGAAAGGGCCAAGCGACATTCGTTGAAATTTTGTATGTTTCCCTTTTTCCTCATGAGCCTTGTCCCATTTTAAAACTAGATCTCCCATCTGAAAGTCTTTTCTCGATATCATGTTTGAATCAAAAGGGGCTTTTACTAATGCTTGATGATGAGTTTGAGTTATTTTGGCCTATTCTCGTTGTTCTTCTAACTTAATTATTTCCAGCTGCCTTAGTTGTAAGGAAGAAGTTGGTGCTTCATCAATATATTGAACTAAGGCCAAAGAGGAAATTGCCAAATGAGTTGGAAGAACCACTTCTTTCCCATAAACTAAATTGAAGGGAGAAGTGTCGATGGATGCTTTCTGCGTTATTCGATCTGCCCATAAAGGATATATTAACGACTTGTGCCAATTTTTATGATTTTGGTCAATGGTTCGCTTAATAATTCTGATTAAGTTTTTATTGGTAGATTCAACTAACCCATTCCCCTGTGGGTAGTAATTGGCAGAGTATTTAAA
Source organism: Pinus taeda (assembly GCA_000404065.3). Lineage (NCBI taxonomy): Eukaryota > Viridiplantae > Streptophyta > Pinopsida > Pinales > Pinaceae > Pinus > Pinus taeda. The sequence goes on from APFE030064575.1 coordinate 61,960, forward strand.
CTTGAAACCCCCTTTGAGTGCAAATTTAGTCATTGCACTACCAGAAAAATATGACACATTATCAAATATTAAAGCAGAAGGCAACCCAAACCTGGTGATTATGAACTAATCTATGAATTCGATGATATGTTCAGCATTAGCCATCTTGAGTGGAACTGCTTCTACCCATTTAGTAAAGTAATCTGTTGCTGTAAGGATATATCTATGCTATTTAGAGGAGTGAGGAACGATCTCACCTATTATGTCCAATCCCCATTGATCAAAAGGTTGTTCAATGTTGACTGGTTGTAGCGGCAAGGATGGTTTCTTTTATCTTCCAGTAGCGGTTTGACAGACTTGACATTTCCTCACGTAGTTATGGGAGTCTTTGAATAATGTGGGCCAGCAATAGCCTGCACGTAAGATTTTATGAGCAGTAGCGTCTCTAGCATAGTGTCTGCCTGCTTGCCCATCGTGGAGTTCCTGCAAGACTTTTTCAGCTTCAGATTTCTCAAGACATCTAAGGAGAACATAATCATAATTTATTCTAAAAAGAACATCGTTCACGAGCTAATATTGTTTATCTTTCAACCTTAGAGCTCTTTTCTTGGTATGATCGAGGTTTGAAGGAGCATATCCATTCTTTAGATAATAAATGGTATCAACGTATAATGACTCAACATCGTTTAGGCTTACCTCGTACATTTGTATCTCTACAGATGGTGTTGCGGAAATAAGCGATGCTCCAGTCAGCATTTTGCAAAAGCATTGACCTTTTAAAATACTTGCTAGTTTGATTTCTACATCATATTCCTATAAGGCAGTAACCCAATTGGCTCTTTTCTCACCCACATCTTTCTGTACTAAAACATTTCTTACCGTTAGAAACGGTACTATGATTTTTGTATGGGTTTTGAGTAAAAAGGGTCTGAAATATTTAATTGCTTTGAAAATAGCATAAGCTTGTTTCTCCACATCTAAGTAATTTAACTCAGCCCCCTATAGATTTGAACTAAAAAAAGCAATTGGAGCTTCTGCCTTATCTTGATTTGCTTGAGTGAGTAGCGCAGCATATGATCTATCAGAGGCAAATGTATATAAAATAAAAGGATCGGAAAAATTTGGAGTTGCTAAAGATGGAGCATTAACAATTGCGTGTTTGATCAAATTGAATGCCTCATACTCATCTTGGCCCCATTTAAAGTTTGAGTTCTTTTTAATCATTGCTTGTAAAGGAGACACGATTCTTGAAAAATATGGAACAAATCTCTTTACAAAGTTAATCTAGCCAAGGAAAGATTGCATGGCTTTCTTGTTGTGAGGTAGGGGTATTTCAAAAATCTCATTGATTCTGTCAAGATCAATGTGAATTCTAGATTTTGACACTATGAATCCGAGAAGTTTTCCTTCACTTAATGTGAAAAAGGATTTTTTTGGGTTAAGTGAAATTCCATACCTTTGACAACATTGGAAGATTTGTTTTAAATCTCTAATATGGTTGCTTCGTTTCTTGGAATATACAGTTATATCATCCAAATAAATTACCACTGATTTATTAACTAACTCCTTGAATGTGATGTCCATGGCTCTCTGAAATGTGGCACCAGTGTTAATCAGACCAAAGGGCATCTTTTGATATGCGTAAGTGCCCCATTTGGTTCTGAATGTGGTTTTTAATTGATCATTGGGATGTACCAGCACTTGGTTGTATCCTGAGAATCCATCCAAGAATGACATTAATTTTGAGTCCGCGGCTGCCTGCAGTATTTACTCCATGGGAGGCAAAGGAAAATTATCCTTTTGGCAGGCTTTGTTAAGATTTCAAAAGTAAATACAGATTCTGATGTCTCCATTTTTCTTTCTAATGGGAACCATATTGGAAACCCATTTGGAATGTCGAACGGGAAAAATGATTTTTGCTTTCAATAACTTATTGAGTTCAGATTTGATTTGGTTTTCTAGATTGGGATGAATCTTTCTCAACTTTTGTTGGACAGGTTTTTCATTGTCTATCATTGGGATAGTATGTTGGATGATGGAAGTGTCATAAGTTTTGAGTTCATCGTAGTTCCAAGCAAAGACACTTTCATATTGTCTCAAGAGACAAATATGCGCTAATTTTTCTTCAGGATCTAGGCCAAGGCCTAGGTTGATATTCTGTGGTTTGGTATCAGTTCCTAGATTTACTAATTGATAGTTCAAAGTTGAACTTTGTAGTTTTGAATTGGTAAATCTTTTAAACCGATCTTTCAAATCATAAAGGTCTTCTAACTTGACTACTAACATAGGTATAGCATTGTTAGTGCTATCTTGTTGCAATTGTCGGTCGCGTTGGTCATCGTCAATTATTTGATTGGTGTAAGATCCTTCAGATGTGAGAAAACTCACGATATCAGGATCGTTGTTGAAACTCCTCCAATTGGTAATGTTATTAGGAATAGAGGGTCTAAAAATTAATTCAATTGAAAATCTATCAGGGCTAAAATCTTCTAAAGGAATGAGTTTGGAAGCTACGTTAGCTAATAGGTCTGCAATAGCATTCTGGAGTCTGGGAATTGATGAAATATTAAATGCTATAAAGTGTTTAGTCAGATCTTGAGCTAAATATTGGTAATGTTTTAAATGACCTGATAAACAATGCATAGTATTACATACCTGTCTTATTACAATTTCAGAATCTCCGAAAACTTGAAGGTATTTGATGTCTAATCCGATTGCTTTGTATAACCCTTGGACCAAAGCCTCGTATTCTGCAGTATTTTTGGTGCAATCAAATTCAAGTCTACAAGTTAGCATAGTTTTATTTCCCTCTAGACTGATTAACATGCATCCTGCTCCTGCTCCTTCGTTAGACTTAGAACCGTCAAAAAATAACTTCCAAAATAAAGATTTATTTACAGGACTATCTATAAAATTAATACATTTAGAAGTATATGTTTGAGAGAAATTTTCTACTTGAGATAAAACAAAATGTTCTAAGTAAGGTGAAGTATGAGCATTAAAATTTCCTAGGAAAGAATCTACTGAGTAGTTGCCAATGATGTTATTGTTGTATGCTACTGGTTCATTCTCTTCCTCCAGTTCTGTTACTATGTATTTCTCATGTCTTTCTCGCTCAACTTTTATTTGATTTGGTTTACCATTGTAAGTGAGCCACATGTGCGAACATTCAGTTGCAAAGTATCCATGAAGTTTTTCTGACCAATCTCTGCTAAGAATAAAGCCATAAAATTCCAAAATATCAGCAACTAAAATGTCGATAACTTGACATACCTTTGGGTTGGATGACAACCTTATGGTAACCTGATTTAATTTGCCAATCACTTCGAATTGCGATCGATCTAGCTGAACTATGCACACAGCAGATTTTGCGGTTGAACATTCAACTTTGCACATATTGATTTTGGTAAAATATTTGATGAAGCTCTAGAATCTACTAAGCAATTATGCAAATTTTTATTGAAAATTTCATAAGTAAGAAGAAATGGTGGAGTATGAGATCTCGACCTTCCTCCAATTAAACCGATATTGTTTGGATCAAATTTATTAATCACATTAGTTGGGGGTCTCCCCATTTCATGGGAAGCTTGAGAGATTACAGCGGTGGGCAAAGGTGCAACTGGTACAGCTTGTAATTCTTTCAAAAGTATCTTTTGCTGGTGTTTTGACTTGCTCAATTCATAAAAAGTGATGTTGGCCCTAGTATTTTTCATGTCTTCTATGATATTATACTCCATTTCATCTGAAACGATCAGTGTTTTAGATGGAGTTGATGAATCTATTTGGAATGGGCTAGTTTGAGTCACTTTAGATGTCGTTTTCTTGGCTGTGACTTTATCCTTAGTCATCGAGCTTGCACTCTTTGGCTTAGGGGTAGGTTGAAGAGGATCAAGTTGATTTCTACTGCGAGTACTAACCAGGGATGCCTCTTGATCTTCTTCATCTGGGAGGATGAAATCCCACACACCTTGTAACTCTACAACTTCTTCTTCATCGGTATGTTCTTCGGTAGCAATTTCCTCTTCTTATTCTTCTGATTTAGCACTTGTGATAGCATTTGGGGGCTTTGAATCAGTTGAAGGGTTTCTTTATAAGGCTTGTATGACTTTTTAGAAGAAGTTTCTGCCACTTGTTTCTTAATGTCGACCATCTCGTTAGACATGGTCTTCAAAACCTTTTGTAATCCTTCTAAATCGAATGGATCTTTCGATTGTTTTTTCTTGGGATCTTCCTTGAAAGTAACCTTTTTGGATTTGCATTCTTCTATCATGTTTTCCTTTTCTAGGGCTATAATACGTTTCTCTACTGCTATTGCTTCTTTCATATTTTCATCTAAAGTTGTTTTGTTAGCCCTATCAACGAAGATTGCTATGTTTGATGGTAAAGCAGTGATGTACCATTCACTTCGCACTTCTTCGCTAGGCTTGGAAGCAGTAGGAATTTTGTTTAACAGTTTATTGAAATGTGAATTAAAATCTTTAATAGGTCATTTTGACTCAGCCCTAAGGTTAGACAGGTCGTTGATCAATGTCGCCGTAGACCTATCATAACCAAACTTAGTGAGGAATTGTTCTTGGAAGGTATCCCAACTAGTGATAGATCCAGATGGTAATGAAAAATACCATGATCCGGCAGCTCCTTGCATAGTGTAGGGAAAAAGTCGGATGACAGCGTCTTCGTTGGTAACTCCATTAAGATTTATGGATAGCATAAAGTTATTTATATGTTCTTCCACTAGCATGCCTACTTCAGGGTTAAACTTAGGCAGCCATTTTTCAGGATGGCCCATTATCTGACTCAAGGGAGCAGGCATTAAGACTGCACCTAGGTTATTCCATGGAGATTGCGCCATCACTGACCTACTAACAGAGGCAAGTGTGATCCCTGCGATTGGGAAGATGAGGATATTACGACTCCAGATGATTGAGAAAAATATGTGGAAGTACTAGTGCACTGATGGACAATGATCTGAAGTGGAGGAGTGGATGGTTGATTTCATGGTGGAGAGGTTGAGATGGATGATGATGATGAAAGAGTCTCGCTATCGGACCCTTTAGGTGATTTCCTTGCTTTCTTCATTGTGGGTAGAGGTAACTCGGTCGGCTGAACGCCAAACTTTTCGCTCTTTAATCTGGTAAGAGGATGAGCAGGGTTTTATTGCAAAGTCACGCTACCTTGAGATTTATCAGATCTTTGAGGGGATATAGAAAATCGTTGAAGTTTGTGAATCAAAGATTCAACTTCAGGAGGTTCAATAGTAGATTGTTCTGAAATGTCAGGATTTATAGTAGCGACTGTTGTTCTTTCGAATTATAGCTCTAGATTTAAAGATTCTAAGTACGATGGAGAAGTTGGGGGAGATGGTGAGGGTGATTTACTCTCAGAATGGTATTTAGATTTAGACTTACTTGCCATTCACAGTTTTAGGCCCTCCTTCTAGCGCCAAATATGTTGAAGCCCTGAAAATCGGGTCTACAACAAGGGGGATACCCACCCGGTCTGGACCTTGGTTAGCAGCTCCTTTTCCGTTTGGGATAGTGGGTCCGAATGGGGATATGGGACCAGTTTCATAATTTATGTGTGTGTGTGTGGAGAATTGATATTTCCTTTCTGAAAATTTTTAAGTGAGATGCTCTAATTCTAACTCTAATCTAATGACATGCAATTATATTCTAATAAACAGAAATATCTAAGTCTACACTAACCCAGGGTGTAATCCTTCTGTTATGCGATCTAAAATTATTTCAGATAACAATCGGTAATAAAGATCATTCAACTATTAAGAGAAAAGAATTCAATATAGATAAACCACTTCGTATAAAAAGTTAGATGAAACAGTTGTGAAAAACATATCGCATAATAAGCTAATCATGCATTAAGCATAAATAAATAGCTATCACCGTACAAAAGTGCCAAATGATAATTCAGGTATTCACGCATCAATATATAAACAACTGAATATAAATATCACTTTAACACAAAGGCAGAAATAGTTAAGAGATAGAAGTACCATTTATAACTAGTTCTACTCATGAGCTTCAAGCGATAATGATTTATCTCTTCTTAATCCAACATCCACTAAGAGTATAGAAGTGCAACACCAGTAGCAGATACTAAATGCAGAGGGTGCAAAACCTCCTCGGAGGGTGCAAAATTGCATGTTCTAAGGACAAGTTTTTGATAAATTTCAGAACCCTTTTCTAAATGCATGAGAAGGGTTTAAATACTACTAACTAAATCTAAAAATAACTTATTACAAAAATGTAGGATACGGATTTAAATGACTTTCTTTTCTTGGGGCAAAAATAAAGAAAAATTAATACTAATATTGAATCTAAAATTAACAATTAACTATTTATGTATCTGCTCCTTGAAATCGCAAGCATTCAGCATTTGCTTGAGAAGATTCGTCTGGCCGACTTCAAAATTTAACTTTCCTGCGAAAACAGAATCAACAAGAGTTAGCGCCATCTTCTCGGTAGAATTGATGATGCATTTGAGGGTCATACACTGGCTGTGTGGTTTTACCAAATACGGCCAGTAAGAATTCCAATTCAACTTAGTTAATCTTTTGATTGATTCTGCCTTTTCTTGAGCCTTCTGTCTCCAGCCTGTTTGCAATTGTTGTACTTTCGGTAGGTACCCTTGAGTGGTTTATGAGATCAGATTTGCCCTATGCAAATTTTAATTTATGCAGTCGACAACGCTATTTGTTGCTATGGCTGCTTCTTCTGTCGCTTGCTCTGCTTTCCTGATTTGCGCATCCCATTTGTTAAAGAGCATTTCTTTATGATTGTCATTGATTATTGGTGTGCTTGCTCTTTTTCCCTCCTCTGTTTCTTGCCAAGCCAAATATTTAGTAACTCATTTATCAATTAAATCATAATCATGTCGTAATTCCATGACTTGATTAGTGATTTTATCACTTATTTCGCAATACGAGTTCCACTGTGATATTCTTGGCACAATGCTTCTTGTTGCTGTAGTAGTTGATCATTTAAGGAAATGGATTTGTGATGAATTCTGTAAGCTTAGGATCATCCTTGTGCATCTCTTTCATATCCTGTAACTATTTTTCTTTCTCAGACAAACTGTTCTGGTAGCCTATCTGCATTCATTGGAAGTCCTGTTGTAGTCTTTCAAGCTGTTTCTGTGCTTCGTTCTTGGTGTTGGCTTGTTGCAACTGTTGCTGCAAAACTTGTATCTAGTCTTCCTTCTCTTTCAATAGTTATTGTACCTCAGATGCTTTATCAATGGTCGTAGAGGCATATGCTCCTGCGATCTGAGATAATTTGGTGAGATTTTCAGTGGGATCGGTAGTAGGATCTTGCCATAGGATGTCTAATTGCTCTGCATCATGAGAGAGCACGTTTTCCATTTTCCTTTTCTTCCTTTGTCTTCTCACTACTGCCTTGTGTTGTGGACTATAAAATACATCAAGAGGAGGAATCTCCTCTATCTTGAGTATAAGTTCAGAGGACGGGGTAATGGGAATATGTTCCATATCTGACACATTGTTAATTGTTCATGTGACTATATCTTTTATTGCCTGTATATTACTCACAGGTGTCTTTGTGCTTTGCCCTTCAAGATTGATTAAATCATTGAAGGTCTCCCATTCTTTATCTAGCTCAGTTCTGACCGATGGTAGCTGAATGATTAGAGGGGGAGGATCTATCTGTGGAGAGGTTAACACTTGTTGCTATGGGAGCTCTTTTGACTAGGCAGTATCCCTTACTAACCCATCGCTTTTACCATGGTCACTTTCGGATCTCTTAGAATGTTCTGATGTTTATTTCCTGGACTTAGATTTAGATCTATCTATGCCTGAACTTCCACTAAGACTAATACTTGGAGTTGGTTTCCTTACGGGTTCTAAGCATATTTTTTCCAAAGGAATATTAGCTAACCTCCTCTCCCTATATATCTTGAACTGGTAAAATTCTGCTGGAGGGAATCGCATTTGGGCCAAATGCAGAACTTCTTCAAGCGTACTTGTCTGTTGGAACATGTCATCAAAAAGATCATCTTCTTTAGAAAACACCTTTATTTTGACTGTGACAGTGAAATTATTAGCAATATCATGAGGGTTGAACGGTCTTCCTGGAAACTTGAACAATTGTAGACATGTTATGTTGTTTACTTCCTTGAATGCATGGCCTACATAAAATAGTGAAAAGGCCCCATAGGCTACAGGAAATTGTGGCCAAATAGCCTTCTTTTTGTCCTTCAAATCTTTAGTCAAACCTCCTTCTCGGCAGGTTTGATAAGAAATTTCTCGTGCCATGAGTTTATCAGGAACATACAAAGGTAAGACGTGAGGGGAAGCGACACTTCTGAATACCCTGACATATGTAAATAGTTCTTTCCGAACCATCTCGTGACGGGGAGTATATCTACCTTTGCTTCAGGAGAACATCTTGGAGCATCTTTATCATACAACATTTTGTACAGGGGCAACATGATTCCATGCCAAATCTTTTAGAAAAATGGAGTGAACTTAGAATCACACAATTCTTTGTGATAAACATGAATGGGTAAGGGGTGTTGAGTCATCCATTTCCATCCCGTTAAAGGAAAATTGGAAACATAGCAAATTGCATCCATCACATACGTTGATAAGTAGAAAGGGGGATAAATTCTCTGAGAAACAGTTCTTTTAGACCGGTAATTTAAAATGACAGTGGCTAAGTTGTCGGACAATATTTTAGCCCAACCCATAACAGTAGCATTAATGGCGGCATCCAATAATGGTAGCCATTCATATGAGAATTGGTTAATTTCTGGCTTCCCAAAAAGTATACAGAGCATAGCAGTAGCAAAGCAATATGGGGAAGTGAGAGAACAAGTACTATACATACCATGTTTATCTCGTTTTAGTGGTTCGTCTCTCCTTGACCAATCTTTGGTGCATTCTTCCAGGTCTTCATTTTCTTTAGCAAAATTTTCTATGAACTGTTTATTATAATTCGCTTGTGGCTCTGGTAAGTGGTACATGAGCTTCAAATCTTGTGGAGTGAATGAGCCAATAAGTCCTTGACCCTGAGTTTTAAATTATCTATTTTTGATGTCAGCATTGTCCAATACCCATTTAACCATGTTCGTGTAGGGGAGAATTTTGGGCCTCGCCGCTATCCGATGTAAGAACAAGCAAGCTAGATCTGTAACTGATGCCTCTGAAGACCCCTCTGAACCTGCAGTAACTATAACCTCCATCACTTTAGGATTCTCTTCCTCGAGTAGATTATACATGCCTTCCCAAGTAGTAATACCAGTGTCTCTGTTACAGGCGATGTCTATATACAAGGGCGTCATTTCTTTTCCTTCAGAGCACGGAGCTTTGCCTTTCTTCCCCTTAATATCCTGTATACTGCTTTGTATAGTTCTTTGTTATTCGTTCCTGCAGTTTACAAGTGAGGTGAGAGTAATAATAAGGAAAGGTGACGGGAAAGCTTTAAATCCTGAAGACATATAAAATATACCACCTTACGTGAACTGGCTCTTTGATAAGCACAAAACCACATTTCATTAATAACTGGCAACTAACTCATTAATTAGCATTAAAGCGCATAACCAGGTCTCGGTTTATGGAAAAACTTTCTCGAATAACGAGCCCAAAAGATCCGCGATAAAGTGATTTTGCGATTTTCTTTGCAATATCGCAGATCGCTGTATCGCATTATCACAATATCATTCTGCTACTCTATCGCAATATCGCAGGAGCGCGACATATGACAATTTTTTATTAATGTGTTTTCTGCAAAATGCCATTTTACGATATGCGCCATCACATATTGGCGGTTTGAGGTTTTTTAGCGTAAGTGGTCTTTGATGCATGTGATGCGATGAGGTTTCGCATCGTGATATTGAAATCTTAGAATTTGGCTTGTAAGGAGGTATCCTATTATCCTTTTTGTGATGCGATAGTTCTTAAGGAGTGAATTTATCTTACCTTATCATGAAACTTAAGTTTTTTAGATTTTCCAAGGGTATTTTCCTAAGTTTATGATGGTAAATTTTATTAAAAATGAAATACAAGCACTAATTCATTTTTAAATTTTTTTGACTAAGGGCCCCCACTTATTTAGTATTAGTAATAACACTAAATAAGAAGGGGGGGGTGGTTGCTGGCCACAACATTTCCATAAATGTAGTAGAAACTGTACTGCCTTAAAAGGGATGAGATAATGTAGAAAAGTGTGCATACTTGGTAAGTCTATAACCTACCACCATGATGTCACTCTTTCCTTCAGACTTGGGTAAACCTATGATAAAATCCTTTGAAACCTCCTCCTAACGCTGACTTAGAATGGTTGAAGGTTGTAATACACCTGGGGTATTAATTCTCTCAACTTTATTTTGTTGGCAACCCAAACATTCTGCTACAAACTTCTAAATATGAGATTTAGGGCCATACCAAAAGAATTTCTTCTTGTCCCTATGGTAAGTTTTTAAAAATCTCGAGTTCCCTCATAAGGGGGAGGTGTGCAATTCCAAAAGAATATTTTGACTGAGTTGGGAATTCTTACAAATGTATAAGCAATCTTTATACCATAATGAATCATTTTTCCAGCTATTTGTATCATATGTACTCGGACCTTATTGCAACTTTTGAATGAGTGTCCACACCTCTTCGTCAGTCTTTCATTTATCTCTTTCTTCAGTTATCCAATTAGGTTGGATAATATAAATGGCAAAAATAAACGCTTCCACGTCACCATCCTTTCTTGAGAGTGCATCCGCAGTAAAATTTTGCTTCCCTTTTTTGTTGATGATTTCAAAGTCATAACCCAATATCCTTATGACCCATTTTTGCTTCTCTTTTGAAGATAATATTCATTCCAAAAAGTATTTAAGACTATCATGATCTATTTTTACCTTGAAGTGTCTTCTTATTAGGGAAGGTCTCCATTGATTTAGTGAATGTAGTATTGCCAACATTTCCTTCTCATAAATAGGTTTATATAAATACTTTCCTTCGATTCGACAACTTTAAAAAGTAATGGGTCTTCCTTCTTGCATTAAAACAACACCAATTCCATTTCTTGAGGTAGCACATTCCACAATAAAGGTTTTTGTCAAGTCAAGTGTAGCTAAGACAAGTGCTTGCCACATTGCGCCTTTAACATGTTCAAAGGCCTTAGTTGCTTCTAGAGTTCAAGAAATTGCATCTTTCTTCAGTGATGTTGTTATAGGTACTGATATTCTCCCATAATTCTTAAAAAACTTGTGATAATACCTTTTCAACCCAAGAAATCCTCGAAGATTCTTTATGGTTATGGGTATTTTCCAATCCTTAATGGATTTAATTTTTTTAGGGTCTACCTTAACACTTCCATGAGATACAATATGACCCAAATATTCCACCTCTTGTACTCTAAAGGAACCTTTGGAGGTTTTTTCATATAATCGTTTATCCTCCAATAGTTTGATGACCCTGTGAACATGTTGAACATGATCCTTCCAAGACTTGGTGTAGATTAGTATATCATAAAAAAATACTAAGGAAGGGTTTGAAAATGGAATTCAGCAAACCTTGAAATGTCAAAGGTGCATTAGTAAGGCCAAAAGGCATGACCAAAAATTCATAATGACCCTCATGAGTTCTATTTTCTTTTTACGGAATGTCTTCATTATTCATTCTAATTTGATGATATCCTGAATGAAGATCCAACTCAGTGAACTAAATTTATCCATGTAATTCATCCAAAAATTCATTAGTGACAGGAATGGGAAATCTATCTTTAATAGTGATCTTGTTGAGCTGCCTATAATCTGGACACATACGCCATGATCCATCCTTCTTGTGCACCAATACTACTAGAGTAGATAAAGAACTTTGACTAGGTTGAATTATACTAGCCTCTAGCATTTCTACAACCATACATTTAATTTCAATATTTTTGGCATAGGGATATCTATAAGTTATGTTGTTTGGAGGAACACTTCTTGGAATCCAATGAATAACATGACCATTGTCACAAATAGGTGGAAGGCCTTTGGGCGTCTCAAAAACCTTGAAATGATTGTCTAAGACTTTTGGAGATATGAAGAAATAGATGATTTTTATGTTTGAACCTCTAGTGAGCATAATTGTGCAATACCACCCTATTGTTCTTTCTTCAAAAAAAAATTCATTCCATTAGAGATGATTATATTTCTTGGTTCCCTCGTAATACCCCTTAATTCAACTTCCTTTCCTTCCCAAAATAAATCCAATAAAATAAATTCTTGAAAATTAAAATTTATTGTCCCCAAAGATTGTAACCATTGGACTCCTAGTACAACCTCAACACCACCCATTGGAATGGAAAACATTGGACTATTCAATACATATCCCCCCATGGTTATCTTGATATTATGACATGTTTCAGATAAATTTATAGCTCCTCCATTTGCAACCATCACTTGACACTCTAGTGTTGGATATAGGAAGTAACTTCATTCCTTGTCTATCTTACAATGAATGAAATTATGAGTACTACCTAAATCAACCAAATCTATTACCTTTTATTCCTGATATGCCCTTCTACCTTGAGAATTTGGCAATTAGATTCATTTCTTCTTTCTCAAGGGTTGGTTCGTGGTGTATATCCTCGTGTTTTGATGTTTCTTGTTCATTTTCTTCCTCCTTTTCACTATCTATGTAAAATAGTTTTTTCTCGACACACTTATGAACTTTAGTGTATTTGCTATCAGAACTATAACAAAGCCCTATTGCTCTTTTTTCCTCCAATTGTTGTGGATTCAACATTGTAGGTCATGGAAGGACAGGAAGAGCAACACTTCCATATTTATATTTGTAAGTGGTAGACTTCCTTGTTGCCATAATTCCATTCAACTTTTCTTCACCCTAAATGCCTTCTCCAATGAATAAGGTTCCCAAAGGCGAACCTCATGTTTGATGTTATCCTTCAAATTCCATATGAAGACATCAATCCTATGCTCCTATGGAATATTAGTTACCCTGATATTCAAGTTTTGGAAGTCCTCAAGGTGCTCTACCATTGAACCCTTTTGTTTGAGATTTATCAGCTGGTTAAAGAAGGTGTTGATCTTTGTATCATCATAATGTGTTATCATTTCCTCTGTAAAATTGACCAAGTGATAAGTGGTTTATGAGAAAAATCCATCGATGCCACACAAAATGATTGGGATCTAAGAATAAAGTTGCAATTGGTACCTTTTGTGTGTGTTGAACATCATGGAGATCAAAATATTGCTCCATCTGTAGTATCCATGTTACCCGATCCTTACTATAAAAATTCCTCATATCGATATTTGGAATGTGATGGTTCTTAAACCCAACATTGGAGTTTCTAAAATCTTTATAACATTCCTTTGGTTCTCATCATGAGTTTCATTGGATTCCTTTTTGCCATTAGGAATAATATATTGTAGCAACTTTGTTGCATGACTGCTTTTAATCCATCATTCAAACCTTCCATGTCTACTTTTAATGCATCCCTCAAACCTTCCATATATGATTTGAAACCATTCTTCAAACCATACATATTAGCTTCCATTTCGTTTTTGGTTACTCTTTGCGAGAGCGAAATTTGTTGCACTTGGTCGCGTAATTTTGATATACCGTGATGTATTTCTTCCTCTTCTTCATGCATCATAGTAGATATGTCTAGCTTCTTACTAGGTGTGTCCATTTTTTTTATTTCTATACATTTAAGAATTAAATAATGATATCTATGCTTCATTATTCCCTTTGAATCACTTCAAACTGATTTTCAAACAAAAGTTATGCAATTTTTTTAAAAAATACAGACATTTTTCTTGTCATTTAGGAGTTCAATATTGAAATTATTATATTCCTATAATTTCAGATCTCTAAAGTCTCAAATTTCTTCTTATTGTATCCCTCTAAGTCTTCTTTCCAACCCCACAAGTGAGAATGATATTGGATTCTTCAAGAAAATGTTATGTCCAATCTCCCATGATGACCTAATTATAGATTGGTTTGGTAGAGCGAACTTGTATAGAGTGCCACGTTTCATCGTTTTGACCTTTGACCTTGAACATGATACTAAAAAAACTATAGCAAAAATGCCAAGATGATCTATTTGAAGAAGTGAAACCCTAGAATCCAAATCTCTGATACCAAATGTTATCCAACCAGTGTGGAGTAATAAAGAAGGTATGTTTTTGATGATTATTTCAGCGTCTTTTCATTAAAACTTACAAACATTTTTTCATCATGAACTCACAAAACAATAAATAATTGTAATAAAACATGTGATATTAATATGCAAGACAAAAACGCTGACAATTGTCATTTCCTTATGCAGGAAGGAGGAAAAATGAGAAGTTTTCGTTCCAAAGGAAAGGACAAGGACGGGTTAACCATTGTCCCTTTGATGGGAGACCGTATGCAAACAAGGCAAATAAAATCAAAGCGAATCAGCCCAGGAAAGGAAGTGGAGATATCAGCTCGGCGCAGGAAAGAAAATAAATGATTGAGGACTAACGGTTCAACGAATCCCTCAGGATCCTTGATCCTGAGGGATCGTTGTTTTATCTATTTTTGCACTTAGATATCTCCACCGTCACCCTTATAAAAGGGGCAACGCTGTTAGCTCAGGAGGAGAGTTAGATGTTGTTATGCTTTTATGTAATTTCTTTTAAGACAAAAACTTTGATCATCGAGCCTCGTTAAGAACTGCTCTATTGTAATTTCACTTTATGCATTAATACAAACTTGGTTACTATTTCATCTTTGAGGCTGGAATAACTTCAAGCGGTGTACCCCTGGAGGCTAAGGGCCCGGCCTTGGAGGACACTTGCTCTTGTACCATTACGTTTGGTTTTCGCGTGGTTTGCTTATCGACGTTATTTGGTAACCTGATGTGTGTTGTAAGTTTACATCACATGCTCTGTTATGCTTAAATTACTAAGGTTTCTGAAGATAGAACTATTGTATTGACTCTGCATCATAAGCATTGTTCTTTTAGGTGTTGATATAATACTACTAGTCATTACAAAATATTGTTGTTGTTCCATTACAAAGCCTTTGTGTTGTGCACTTATTCATTAATATCACGGAATTCATCTTGGAAGTTATGTTCTTTGCGATTGTCGGATTTATGAACAATGTTGTTCTATTTTGAAATACAGTCATACTCTTTCTTATGGAGGTGATACTTGGATTAGATTACTATTTAAGTGTGTTTTGTGTATATATGGTTTTCAAGCACTGTTCCATAATTTATCATTAATCAATGTTGTTCCATTTGTGTGTGTTATTCAATCCACCCCTAAAGAGTGAAGGATTGTCGTCTGATTCCTGGAGATTACGATTAATGCATTTGATATGATAGACTAAGATGTTACTGCTTGTTAGACTTAGTTGATGTTCTATTTCTTAAATGTTATTCCATTTCTGATTTGATGTTCCATTTTAGACTTGTTGTTCCATTTCAGACTTGCTGTTCCATTTCAGATTTGTTGTTCCATTTCAGATTTGTTGTTCAATTTCTTAATTGTTGTTACATTTCTTATTTGTCGTTCCATTTCTTGTTATTGGTGTGAAGAACGATCTTAGGCTGTAGTGAGCATTGACAGCTACTGTCCGGCTCCCAGATCCACGATATGTTCTCTAATTTCCTTTTCCATCAGTTTCCAAAGGGATGGGTTATTGTTACCGAACCCTTGACTGATAAATTGCTTAGTTTTCTGAATGTGTGATTTAATCTTTTGAAGTAGTTAAGCTATAAACAAGCATCCATTTGCTATTGTATTTTCAAACATTGTGCTACTAACATTACTCTGGCAAATGATAGCCTCATACTGAGACACTCTTTGAAATAACAAAATGTTCCTGGATTGACATATTAATGTGAGGTAATTAGAGGTGAAAGAGACCCTTTTTATAGCTCCACATTTTGGTGTCGTTGCCGGGGAAAGAGTGTAGCCATTTGTTCTTTTTTCAGAGTAGTGTACAAACTTGCTAGGGAATAATTGGGTTTTGAAAATGGAAGGTAAGAATCTACGTGTGGAGCATGTAAAAGCCCTGCTCCTCTGCCCGCTTTCCTACAGATTTGTTGTTGTTTTGTTTGAGTAGAATTTAGTAGTTAATTTGAGTGCATGACTAAGCAAAAAAAGCCAAAAAAAATTCCAAACCTCTACCCAAGCCATAAAAAGCTAAGGGGCCAGTGACCCTTGGCCGACCAACCTTCATAGACGAAAGCTACAAGAAAGCAGAATCTTAGCCCTCAGTAGGACCCAGGAAAATTATTTCTAAACAGCCTACTAGTTCCCTTCAGGCCACAGGATCACCATCTGTAGCCTTTCCTGAGGTGCATAGTCAAACTGAAGAGCGGGACTTTCAAGAAATTGAAAATTCTACTCCAGAACTATTGCAGGAAGGGAATTTTATTAATCTTTGTGAAGGAGGAGGAGAGACAAGGGAAACCGAGGAACCGAGATCTCCTCTTGAGACAACTCAGCCATTGAACAACCCAGACAAGGGAAGTGCTACAAAAATCATCTTTAAAGAAACTCAATCTCCTCAGACATTAGGCACTCTCATTATCCCAGATAGAGGAAGTGCTATTAAAACTATTCATGTTAAAGCCATTCCCCCTCAACCTAGGAATACCCTCCTAGATATCCCAGAAGGCTATTGGTATATATTCGACTCAATGGCTCAAAACCCGCCAAACCCTCAAACCTCTACATTACAATACCCCATAGTGGATTTTGCAGCAAATGCGCCTATGAAAGCAATCCCTCTTCAACATATCCCTACATTCCACGGTCTTACATCAGAAGACCCGGATGCATTTTTATTTGAATTTGATGTACTGTGTAGGGGATATGATTACACCACCGACCCTCAGAAACTGAAACTATTTCCCTCTACACTAAAAGGGGCTGCTTTAAGATGGTTTATGGGATTAGGTGGCGGGGTTATAAATAACTGGGATCAAATGAAAGAATCTTTTCTAAAAAAATATCAGGACTATTGCAAGTCTAGGGAACTGAAGGACAAAATATTCCAGATGATAGCCAGACCAAACGAAACATTAGAGGAGTATGTGAAACGTTTTCAGTATAATCTACAAAGATCTCCTTATGAATCACCGCCTTTACCTGATAATGTGCTGAAAACAGCATTAATAAGGGGCATGAAGGAACAATGGATTGAAACATTAAACATTATGGGAAAAGGAGATATTTATCAAGAAAGTTTTGTTGACATTATTGATTTATGTATCAGGAGCTCGAGAGGCAGCACAAGAGTAAAACCAGCTGAACATGATCAGTTTGTAAGAGAAAATAAAATTTCGATAGAAGGAGTAACGCATGTAGAAATTGGAAATTTATTGGAAAATTTTAAAACTGATATACTAGGGACACTAACTACACAACTTGATATTTTGCAAGCCAAAGAGAAGCAAATGGAGGTAGAACAGAATTTGGCGATCTTCTGTCCCAAATGCAGGAAGAAGCATAGCCATAAGGAGTGTCCACTGGATGCAGTCTAAACATGCGCCATCTGCACAAAGGATCACCTTACGGAAAGTTGTCCCTCCTTCCTGGATTGAAAGCAGTATATAAGGAAACAGAAGAAGAGCCAGAATCAGTGTATTTGCTCAACCAGCATCGTTAGTGGCAGTCGCGACAATCTGATATGTTTCCAGACCCAACTTCTTCTTTTCAGCCTCCGCAGTATAATGCTCAACAATATAATATGTGGAAAAGTCAATTTCAACCCTCGTTTCCAAATTGGTCACCACAGTTGTTTCCTTCCTTAACCCCATGGCTGAATCAGGCAAGCCAATCTGGTTGGCCGAATCTTCCTTATACCCCACCATATTGGCAAAGTAACGCATACCCACCACAATGGACTCCCCCTACTTCACAAAGTTCAGCCTGGCAGACAAACTGGAAAATACCAATGCATCAGCCAGTAGGAACCATTCCGCTCCCTCAACCTACACTGCCAGCCTTACAACAAAATCCCCAGTCTAATCTGAGACCGCAACTCCCAGCCCAACCCAACCCCAATCCAAATAACAGACTGGTCCAATCTCTCCAAATCATAGAAACACCAGAAGTAGGAGCTGATCTAAGGGAGTGTAACGATCTTCAGTTAAGATCTGGGTGTATTATTGAAACCGAGGGAGATAAGACAGTTCAGGTTGAAAATAAGTTACCCAAAGAACATCTGTCACAAGAAGAGGATGTGAATAAACAACAAACTCATAATCAAGCAACCACATCCTCTCCCTCATTCCCAGAACGATTAGTCATATCTCGATCTATACAATATCCTGATTTTGACATTCTGGGAGAATTACAAAATTTGTACATAAAAATTCCATTCCTCCAAGCCATTCAAGACATCCCGATATACGCAAAAACTATCAAAGAATTGTGCATAAAGAAACTAAGGAGGAATATAACAAATAATCCAAGAGTCCAAGTATTCGGCACTCTATGTGACTTATTATCAGGAAAAGAAACACCCATTAAATACGAGGACCTAAGAAATCCAATAATAACTATGCAGATTTATGGTCAGACCCTTTCCAATGCCTTAGTTGATCTAGGAGCTGCAATCAATATCTTAACAACCACTACTTGCCAAAAGCTAGGCATTACATCTGTAGAACCCACCTCTACCTTGCTAGAATTGGCTAATCGATATGTGGATAGGCCAGAGGGCATACTACATGATGTCATGGTCTTTGTTGACTCCTGGGAATATCCAACCGATTTTCTGATAATAAATCCCAAAACCCAACTTGATGGACATCCACTGGTTTTAGGTAGACCTTGGCTTGCCACTACCAATGCCTATATTGGCTGTCAGCAAGGAAATATTATCATAACCAGAGGAGCAGATATCAAGAACTTAGTTCTATATCCTCCAGCGCAGCCAAGTGTCACAATATTCAAAACTAATAGGCACCCTGTATCATACCTTACTGATAACATTAGATCTCTATTAACTATACAAGAGGCACTTGATTTCAAAGACCAAACAGAAGACGATGCCATTAATAATTTCATTAGTCAAACTGAACTCACATCCCGCACACAATGTCATGTGATAAAAGCAGCATTCGATAGTGAATTAGAAGAAGATCCTCTTAAAGATATGCATGATCATACAATACCTATTACCTCTGTTGCAAATAGTAAAATTGTGGAAATTGAACCGGGAAAAACCTTAAACATTAATGCCAACCTCACATCTGAATAAGAAATGAAGCTCATCCATGTGTTAAGGAAATATAAAGAAGCATTTGCATGGGACTACCCTGATATGAAAGGAATTGACCTCCAGTTATGTACGCACCACATTTACATAGAAAAAGATGCGAGACCTGTTCGACAGCCTTAGAGGAGACTAAATCCTCATCTAAAAGATGTGGTAAAAGATGAACTTCAAAAACTTTTAGATGTCAATTTCATTTATCCTATCTCTGATAGTAAATGGGTCTCTCCGCTTATGGTGGTACCAAAAAAGAATGGGAAATGGAGAATCTGTGTGGACTACAGAAAGCTAAATAAAACAACACAAAAAGACCACTTCCCTCTCCCATTTATCGACCAAGTATTAGACACTTTGGTAGGAAAGAAATTCTTTTCTTTCCTGGATGGCTTCATTGGATACAATCAGATTCAAATTGCCCCTGAAGACCAAGACAAAACTACTTTTACTTGTCCTTGGGGAACATTTGCCTACCGAGTTTTACCTTTT
>APFE030064580.1:15392-30525 GCA_000404065.3 Pinus taeda
CTCCTTGATGTTAAGGTCATTAGTTAAAAACCCATGTGTAGTCCCACCCACCTAGGAAAAAAAAACTCTCCCATATGAAAGGTTTATGATTTATATCAATCATTGATCCAACACCTAGGATTATGATGGGGTATTTTGGAGTTTTGTTAAGAAGAAAATATATTTCAACAATGTGAATAAATTCTATTAAAACAAGTGAAGGGATGTGATAGGGCGTACATCATAAAAATTTTATTCAATACCTTCTTTTTGTGTGGACTCTTTCTTCTCTCTTTATGTTCATCAACTACACTATGATTTCACCATGGTTTAATATGTTTGATGTTAAGAGTGTAAAAGAAGGTAGTTTATTTTCTAAGAGTATAAATGGATAAGGTTTTCACCCTTGGACATAAAGTTTCTTTCTCTATTCAATGTTTTTTGCATTGTGCCATTTCTTTTAATTCAATTATGAGATTACTAATGGCATTGTACATGTGTTCCTTTTCTCATTGTAATACTTTTCACATGTAAGGTCACATGATATTTTTATGTTAAGAAGGGTGTATCTCTAAGCTATAGCACAACTAATCTTCAAACAAGTATCATAAGGATTTCTACTTCTAATGATGGTCAACAGTTAACGAAGCCAAGGTTTCAATGAACTTTTAAATTTTACATGCATGCTTTTGAATGAGAAGAATTTGAAATGATACTCATTAATGGGTGTGCCATATTAGGTTCTAATAAGAGTTTTGGCTTGGGGACAAAATTCCCTTGTGGGATTGTTGAGAAAACTATAATATTTGGCTTCTTGCAATGATGGGGGCAATCTTGTAATTTCAATTCATACAAGTAGGCTTCAATTTTTTACTCAAACTCAAATCATACATATGTCAAAACCATCAGTTATTGGTTTTACCAAGAATTCAAGCCACGATATGAAGATATTCTAGCTCTATTACATGTTTATGCATAAACTAACAATGGAAGAAACATAACTATTTTAAAATCTAGGATTACTTTTGATTTGGCAATTGAATGGAACTTAATTTTATAATAACTAGATAGGTAACCTAATTTGCCTAATGAATACTATATTAAGGGAATTCAAAATGCGAATGTAATCAATTATGGAGCTTCTTGGTTGGGTTGATAGTTTCTCCACATGGACAAGACAACATTAATATTAATATTGTTTGTGAATAGAAATAGGATAAAGAATCATATATCTTATTTATCAATAAATCTAAATACAATCGAAAATATTAAGATCTAACATTATGAGAAAAATATTTTATGCATAACTCAATATGGTCAACCTATTCCCATTGTTATACAAATCTTAAAACTAGAATTAAATGTTGACAATAAGAGAGAATGTGCACAACTTTTAAATTAACATATTTAACTAAGAAAACAATATCAATTACTAGTGATGAAAACCTAATATTATTAGTTATATAGTCATGTCACTTTAGTTATATAGTTATATAGTCATGTCACTTTAGTCATGTCACTTTACACCTCCTCAAGATAGAAGGACAAAATTTCTTTTTGATTTTATAATAAGTAAATAACTTTCTAGCCATAATAAATCATCCTATAACATTGAGAACCATCATTCATTGTTGAAAGTAGTTAATAACTAATATTATAATTTCTCAATACCCATATGAATACAATATTTTATATTAGATACAATATCAAATCACATAACAACACCACAAGAATAAATGGCATACACTTTGTCATATTTTTTCTCTTCACGATCTACTTCTATATCATTAAAGTTTTTAAATCTTCCTTGCGTATTGACTTTTCTACACTATACATATATTTAATATGTTTTTCATGGATTTGAGGAAAAGCTTTCTAGATGGCTTCCATTAATACTCATATTATGCAAATGGTGCATTTATTTTCACACACCTAAATGATATTTCCTTGATTGTTATGAGCATGACTTTCTTCACAGATTGAGGGGTATCTTCCATGGATACACCTTCATATTAATATTTAGGATCAAGAGTTCAGAATATTATTACATCATATCATATATTTATTAAAGCATTAGGTTTCAAGGGTTCCTTCACATCCTTTGTTATCCTCATTAAATGAATATTCAAAATGATCATAAATTCATATCCATATGAAAGAAAATTACATAGAATTTTTTTTATTTTTTTATATAGCCCTTAAGAAAAACATCCCATTTAAATGATTACTCATACAATATCCATTTTCCAAGTTACCATTGGTTAATGTATTCTAACTAGTCATATATACCATAACTTTACTTTGGATGAGTAATAGATTTATTGCAATAAAATTATTATTTGACATCATATCTATTAGATTTGAAAATAAATTCCCTTACATTGAATTACTAATCATGTAACAATTACTTGTTTCATTGATGCTCATTTAGTTGAGAGTTCTATTAAAAAAAAAAATTGATTTGTACCAATGCATAATCATGCTTACCCTATCATCCACTTTATCAGCCTTTGATAAACAAGTTGAACTCCATATGTTATGCTATGGGATCAAATCCCATATATCATGGAATCAAATCCCAATTAGTGGAATCACTATATGAGTTCTTCAATTAAATAAGGAATGGAGACCAACATATTAGGGAATTGGTCTTTTATTTTTTAATGGAGTCACTCTCTATCGTTTTAAAGAATTGTCACTCACATTGTGTTAAGCAATTTGGGTTATTGTTCTAAAATTGAAAAAATAATAGTAAATCAAAATTAATAGAAACGACATGGTAAATGCAGAAATTAAAATAAACTAGATAACATAGTAAAATAATAAAATGCAGGAGTTAAAATAAACACTAAAAAAACATAAATCTAAATTTAAAAAAAAAAACATGCAAACATTTTTTTTAATACAGTGGATAGACCAATCTTAAATATTTTGGAAATGGTTGTTCAATAAAGGAGGCCCATATATCTGTTGAAATAGGTTGTATATATATGAAATTATTAATCAGTTAAATAAAATAAACAGTGATTCAATCAAGGAGGCCAATATAACCGTTATGAGAAACCCTGTATACACTGTTTGGAAAATTTCCAAGGATATCCATATAATGCTTTTATTATTCAAAAACAGCTAGTAAAAAATAGTTAACAATAACGAACACAACATAGCTAAAAGATAGTAACATTAATTTTTAAATTTTTCACTCATCTGTGGAAGGAATAGGAGATTTGTCATGGAACGGTTATTCAAGAAAAGAGGTCGATATATCCGTTAAATAAATGTTACACTAGCTAACCGGTATCAGTCTGACAATTCCATTTCTAATTTTGATGTCAGTTACTTCATCATTAGATTCTACCTAGGGCATGTGAAACTTATTCTAAATTTAGAAAAGTAATGGTTAAATCAAATATAGTAAAACACACTGATTAAAGAAACTGAAAACCGAAATCATGAATCGAAATTAAAAGAAAGAAAAACATGATTGTTTTATGCCTGCCTTTTTAAAAAGACCACCTCTCCCATTTGTGGAAGAGACCGATTTGCCTCTGAAACCGTTATTCAAAAAAGGAGGCCAATATATCCGTTGAGAGAAACCCTACATATATGTATCGAAGGTCACAAAAATTTCTCATTTACTTCTTCCTTGTCATGAACCTCTACTCTCGTCGGATGTGTCTGTGTGGTCCGATCGAGTATGTTTATGCATGTCTTGTGGGTCTGGTATATGTACTTGGGCATCTCAGTCTGTGTGCTTGTGCGTGTAATTGTGACATGTCTGTCATGTAAGTGAGTATGTGCAAAGTCAATCATGTTATATAAGGAGGCAATTGGATCATCCACTACTGTGTAAACAACTTCTTAGCTTCATAGGAAAGGCAGTTAAGTTCTCTGGGTCTTTTAATTTCAGGTATATACTATAAGGATTCATTTGTGCTCTGTTTCTCAGATTTGGAATTTAGTCTAGATTCTTTGATCTTGCACACTGACCATAGATCCTAGAATGGATTAGCTTCTTTATTTCCATAAATACTTGAATTAAAGTTACCCCATTCCTCCGGTAGTGCATTTAGTACAACTGTAGTCATTTCCTTTTCAGACATGAATTCTCCCAGATCTTGTAGTTGATCTCGCATTCCAGATATCCTTATAACATAGGAGGATATTCCATATTCCCTTGACATATTCAACTTGTAGAGTTATTTACTTAATGAGATTACTTCTGGAGCACTGCTTATGGAATACAACTATACTAGTTTCTCATGTATTTATTTTGAAGTTTCGAGTTTGGATACCTATGGGATGAAGGGATTCTTGATGGATTTTATAACAATCCTTTGAGACCTAACTTCCTCTTTCATGTAATTTGCAATACCTTGAGCATATTCCTTTCCTGGTTTTGTGATAGACCCTTTGAAATGTTACATAACTTCATTTTCAATAAGATTCAAATTTGTCCTTTTCTTCCTTGCAAGATAGTTTGAAGGCCCAACCAATTTGTTGCTTTCCTTGCAAAATGACATTTTGACAAATTTAGACGTGGACATAAATATATAATTACTTGATATGATGCTACTTCTTCTTGTTGTTTCTTTGATGTTGATGATGATATAGAGAATAAAAATTCTCCTTGATGAGGATAATTTCCTTCAATAATGATTATTGATTATTTATTAAATGGCAAGGATATTGCTTCAATGGGAGAGATATTTCCTTAGAATCTTAATGACAACTCTTTCAATCTAGCTTCTTTTGGATGAATAGTTTTTAAGATACTTCAACTTGAAAATGATTGAGAGTGGATCCCGGGAATTCTTATTTGATGGGTGATGATATGGTCTTGACCTTGAATTTCTTCTCTTGGATGAATAAACTTCAAGCTTACCTTGATTTGTAGAACTCTTCAACTTGATTAAATGTAGGGTTTTGGACTTTTTTTCTTGATGATGATCCCAAGACTTATTTTGGTGTAGATTTCTTCTTTGATCTAGGGTTATGATGCTTACTTTGTAGATCTTGACTTCAAGATGATATTTGTTTCGACGCCTTTGTCGAGGTTTGATCAATGAGTTTCCCTTCATAGGATTCCCTTCCTTGACTTAGTCACCTTAGCTCTGAAACCATGTTGAGAAATATAGGGCATTAATATTATGTGATTTATTCACTAATGATAACTGCTTATGAATGATTTTTACTTCTTAGACTATGATATTGTTTTAATTATTTTATTATAGTGTTATTCTTCATAAAACAACTATCAAAGCACAAATGATAAAGAGATAAGGGACACAAATATAGGATATCAGCCAGGGCTAAAACCTCTTCGACCTCAGAGGAAAACCCAACCAAATTATTCTTCTTATAGAGACTTCAATTGATGAATACCAAGACTAATACCCTTGACCTACTTTCCACTCAAATACCAAGATGCAAAGCTTCCTTGATGAGATCCTTAGTCAATGATAGTCAACCTTCCTTCCTCCTTCTCAACTTGTCCTCAACCTCGGCTTTCTTCTGCATCATACCTTCACTTATTTTGACCTCCTTGAATTAAGTCTGCAATATTTTACCATAATTCCAAAACCCTAAATCATGCATATGACCTTATCCGATGACTTTTTTTCCTTATTTTTAGTAGGATGTATCTTCCTTCATAACTCAGGTTGTAATATACCCTTTCTTCCTCCTTGACTTAACCTTCCAATAAGACTGCAAAATTTCCTTCTTTTTGGCAATAGACATAGTCCCTTTACTTCCGTGAGGTCAATTAGACACAAACATAAAACCAAATGATACAGAGGATTTCATTCTCCTTCCTTCCCTTCTTTGTTGATGATTAGACTCTCCTCTAAGTGATATTTTCACACCTTGATTTCAAACCTCCTGTTAGCGCTTGGAATTCACCTAGGCTGAGATAGACAAATTCTCAAGGCTACATCAAACCATTTCACCTCGTAGCTAGCCCTACGAGGTATGAGAAGGCTCTCTCGGGTCAGATTCGGTGGATTTTTCTATGTGATGAGTTGACCAATTAGGATCAAGGATTTTAGGCTAGTAAATTGATAAGGGGGGTTGATTTAAAGATTTTTGGTTTTTTGGTGGCAATTGGAGGGAGTGCAATTCAGGGTGTGGGTATTGAGCACAGTTTTTGCAGGGGGATCTTTGGGGCAAGGTAGGAGTGAGCGGTGATGCCTTAATCTGATATGGATGATCAGGGATGATAGAGAAGGAGCTAAAGAGGGCAAACAACCATTTGAATCCTCTCTAGATAGCAGAAAACATAAATTTTGAACAAACTAAAAAGCTGAGCATGTCAAAGCATGTATTCAAACTTTACCACTTCATCTGTCCAAATAGAAAAGAGAGATGTAGAATACATAAACAAACTTACAGGAACATGTAGAGAACACACCATCAACACTACAATCCACAAGAATCCACAAGGATGTCTGCAAAACCCTGGCCTTCTTCCTCTCTAAATTGCAAAGATAGAAGTACAATATACAATAAAGCTTTCTCCCACAAGAGTCCAACCTTCCAACCCCTCAAAATGACTAAGAAAACACATAATATAGGCAAGCTAACCTTTTCCCTTGCCTCTAGGGGTCGAGCTCATCCTTCTAGGAGCAGTTTGAACTAATTCCAAACTAAGCACTAGATAATAGGCAGCTCAACAACTTGCCTCTAAAAGTTAGCTAACTGATTCATGCATTAATTATTCACTTTTTACACCAAGGAAGCTTCTAGAAGAGTAAAGAGAGGTAAAATCTATCAAAGTGCCATGAAAATATTACATTTATCCATCATCTACAAGTAAAAATCATCAACCATAGTCAAAACAGTGTTTTTTGACCAAAAACAGTCAATTTTGGCAAAGTTAGCTCTCACATCCGCGCCCCTGGCTCTCACATCCGTGCACCTTTGCAGCAACTTTTGAGTGGGTTCCACTGGTCCAAATCAAGTGCAAGATGGCTCATTGGAAATCTTAGTCTGTCTACTTTCCATCGCAAGTGGAATTTATGAATTTGGAGTTGTTTTTCCCCCTCAAAAACCATTTCTCCCAAGGTCACTTTCTGCAACTCAAAAAGTGGGCAGAAAGTCATTTTTTTGATGTATTTTGAGCTTTTGGAAGCTCAAATCTCAAAATCCAGCTTCTCCCAAGTATTGGTAATTTTTCTCTTTGCATGCCCTTTCCAAAAATGCCAAGTTTTCAAAATTCCGAGCAGTCCTTCAAAACGTCCGCGCTCGGGACGCGGACATGACACGGGAAAAACCTGTAAATGGCACAAAAATTCACAAATGACAAAATTTTCTCCAAATTTCTTGAAATTTGGGCTGGGAGTCCCCAATCAAGTACCATGCTCAGCCAAATAGGCTTTGGCCAAAATTTGGAGTGGATCGGGCGTTTTCCTTCGTTTTTGTGTTTTGGCCAACTGTCCTTGGAGCACCTTCGTTCTCGCCGGTATTTTTGACATTTCTTTAAAACTATGACACCTGTGAAAAAAGTGAAGGAGGTTTTTCTTACTTGGCATGTTTTGGACAAAAACCTCTCTCAGTTTTGAAAAAAGCATCTTTGATTGCTCAGAAACGTCATTTTAGTGAAACTTTCCCCGATGTGTGAAACAAGGAATTTTGTCGAAATGAAGCAAAATGAAGGGGATAGGGGGCTTCTAAATTCTTGGGGAAATTTTTGGGAGTAGGGAGGGATGTTAGGAAGCAGGGGAAAGTGGAATCTCAGAGATTGAGTGAGGGGAAGGGGTCGAAAAGGGAAAAACACAGACCCAACCTAGAAAATTGCCAGGTTGTAGCTAGAAACTAGGGTTTGTGCAAAAATGAGGATTTTGGAGGATCTGAGTGTTGGAAAGAATTTGGTAAGGTAATTTAAGGATAAGGGAAGGTGTATGAACATAAAGAAACAAGTTTTTCCATTGATTTGACCGTCCAAGAGAAATTGGCTTCAAAACCCTAGGAGAGGGAAATGAACTTGCCAAGGCACAACTAAAGCATGAACAAGATGTAAAATGACTCATTAGACACTGACATGATAAGGAAAACCCTATGAATGATGATAGACTCAGCTGAGTGATGACATAGACTGACATTTGGGAAACTCTCGAAGGAGTGAAAACAAACCCTAGACCTAATGCCTAGTGACCAAATTTTGCTTGAAAACTCTTTGAAAAGACAAAATTTGACCTTAACACTCTGAAACCACTTTGTAAGAGCATATTTGATCACTGGAGGAAGGCTGGAAAGACTGACACTAACAACATCATCCTAGTAATCCCCAATATTCATAAATTTTGGCTCTGCTTCAATACCAATGTTCACTTTCTTGGTTTTCAACAGCGTGGTGATGTTCGGGTTTTCTATTTGCAGACCTTCGACCTCGTGATGACTTTTTGCCTCTGGAATATTAATATTTCTTGGATCTTCATCCTCCACCCTAGCGGTCACATTATAGCATTCCAGTGCATGGCACAGTTGGGTGCTCCAATCTGGTTGAACCCACTCCAAAGGTTCTTGCAGGATTTTGAAGATCGCTGCCTCAATAACACGTAAAGCTTCATCAATGCTCTCGAACCCATCTTCAAAACTGAAGGTCATTAAGAATCCTTCCCTTAATATATCTGACTCCGCGGTGCCAGGCCGGAGCTCCATTTCCAGATACCAATTCATAGGAATTGTATCCAAAGTATGATAGACTAAGTGCACCCACTTCGGCTGCGGCTCCATTCCATAAGATTTAGTCCACTTTGCTAGATGATCACACAAATCATTTCTCCCATCGTATTTCTCATTCAGTCGAACTTTAGGATGACCAAATCGCAACCTCATCATCCTCCTATAATCTTTCCATTCATCAAAGCTATCCTTGTGCATACCCCACCATCGTGTGGGCGTAGTGCCAAATCCAGTGTTTGGAAGCGATGATCCTCAGGGACTTCTCATTCAAAAGCATCCAAAAAATTATCTATGTCAGTTAAGCCATCATAATAGGGTAAATTTCTTACCTGCGATTTAGTCATCATGTTGCAACACAACGTAGATACTTCATGCAACCTATTCTGTTAGTGCTCCAACTCTTCATCTAAATCCAAGGTACAAGAACTTTCCCAGTCCCATGCAATCCTTCCATCTGCCATCGGGTTAACCTAGTTATAGTCTCGCGTAGTTATTTTGTATATCTGATCCAAGTCATCATCACTCTTTTCGTAGTCGTGGACGGGTTCAGTATAGCATGACCCTTCTGCCGGGTCCAACAATATTACAACCCAAAATGATTTCCTTTCAAACGACATTGTCCTCTTCTTTAAGTTGATGACTCCATTCATATCAATGGCCCATTCAGTTCCAAGAAGCGTGGGGTATGGATTGTTGTCATCAAGGATCTCTATTACCTCGAAATCAGCGAGCATGCTTGTACCTTCTATATCCACTCTTACTCCATGTAGTCTTCCCATAGGGATGATCTTCTGTTGGTTTTCCATTCTAAGTTGGATCAGAGACCACTGCGGTGTGGGTCTCCCAATTATTTACCATGTCTATTTAGGAAAAACACTCGCATCAAACCCCAGATTCAGAATGACATGGTCCATCTCATAATCTCCTATCTGCGTGGTGAGCCTCATCTCGCACCCTGTTCTTGCCTTATGTTTGCTGATTTTTCTAACCATGCAGTGTCCACCAGGGACATTACATGTCGGCGCACTTGTTTATTAACTCCTACAGGCCCTTCACATGCTTGCTATCGCGCAGAAGTTTCATGCAGGTCTCAAAGAACGTGGTAAGCATAGGGGGATCAACCTACGTAGGCACGTTGGTTTCTGGTACCTTGTTATGGCTTCCTGAGGTGGAGGCCTCAACAAAGCTTTTCTTGGCTTCCATAAATGTTTCCTTCGTGCACTCCAGATCGAACCCAACTTCCTTCTCTGGGTTTTTGCAGACCCATCTGTCCCCATCAGGTTGTTTTCCCTTATCATCGCCAGTCTTTATTCCGCTTCTCAACACGATATTCACATTCAAATCTTCCTCACAGGGCTCAACTCTCATCATTTGTAAGTTCTATGTAGGTTGTTGAGGCTGCACCTTTTTCTCTTGCATCTTAACTATCAACACATGGCATTATTCTATAGTGTGGTCAAACTGGCTGCAGTATTGACATGACGAGTGCGTTTGATTCTTACATAGTTACACTCCCACGTGTAGTGCCCTGGTATCCCACAATTATAACAAATAACCTGTTCGTGACCTCTACCAGGTCCTCCTCTTCCTCGACCTCATCCTCGTCCCTGATATCCTTCGCACGCTCCTATGACACCCTAATCCAGAGGCTGAGTTTCTGCTTGCATCCGATACGTAGGCATTCTTTCCATCATTAGCTCATAGCTACGACAATGACACTCATAATGGCCCACTGATTTGCAGAAGTTGCAGAACAACTGTTGTGGTGTCTTAACAAACTTTTGAAGCAAGTGACAATTATTTGTGGTGTGTTTTCCAACCACCTGACAAATAACACACCATAGCGTGACCCCCATACTTGGCCCTGCTGGAGCTTTTTTCCTCAAGGGAATTGGTCCCCCTCTTATGATGTAGTTCGAAAATATGGAACAATGGTATTTATCATACCCCTAGCTTTTACATTTCAGGCACTAGACTTCCTCGCATGCCTCTAGTTTGGTCTCCTTCTCTTTCTTCAAGCTCTACAATTCCAAGAAGAGGTTCTGCAACTGCGAGTGAATCTGTTGTACCCCCAAGGTTGCATCCTGCATGGGCATTGCATGCAAATTCATCGCGATTTATAGGTCTTCTACCTGAGTTCCTATCTTCTGTTACGATAGATCAATCCTCAGGTGGGGCAGAAGCAAGTCTATAAACCACTCGTGGTGTTGACTCTCTTTGAGTTGCATATTAGCTTCACGGATCACACATTTCAACCTTTGATCTCGTTCCCAAGGCGTTTCATTGACCCTCATCGTGATCTTCTTAAATTTGACTACTGACTGCAATTCAAACTTAGGTTTACTAAATTCTTTATTTAAAGAAGCCTTAGTCTCTGCTAGCGTTGCCACATGATGATTAGAATAGTACTTAATATACCACGTCATCGCACGATCCTATAGAGAAATAACTAACTGCACCTTCTTTATGCTGTCATTAGTGATTTGTTGTGTGGTCCACACAACATTTTCAACAAAGCAGGTCTGATCTATATCTTCACTCCCTATACCATTGAAAATTGGCAGTGTCATTGCGTTCGACATGTTGAACAGCGACAGTGGTGGCGGAGGTGTGGACGAAGGTGTATGTTGTGGAGGTGGGGGTTGAGGTGGAGTGGATGGATGATGTATCTGCGGAAAACCCTGTCTTATTAGTTGGAAAACACTCCATGGTGAGGCCTATACCATTTTCTCGTCATCGCTTGAACGAGGTCCAATCAACAAGCTATACTCAAGACCTGATTTCTCTCATTCTCTGAACAGTTTTCCACTCCGCGTAGCTCCAAACATTAAGGCAATGGCATAATCTATTTTCACACAAGAGCATCTTAATCCCGGTATTTAGAGATCTCATATACTTATCTCACATTCCCTTAAATAAGTGCCACTCTGTTTCACTATAGCTAACTGAGGTATCAACCACGAATTTTGTAAAAAATCCTTCTATAATTTGATCAAGCCAATGATCAACAACTCGCATGATCTTATCTTCAAAAGCTTCCAACCTTTGCACTTGCTCCAGAGTCCACACTATTGGACTGTCAAGCTTCCACCTTCCTTAGCCATCTGCCAACTTAGCTATCCACTCATATAATTCGATCGAGAAGGTGCAAAAGAAAATTTCGTGTATTTCAGTGTACAAGTATGTATCCAACCACTGCTCCTTTGACATGCGTTGATTCCTATTTTCTTGCACCATGAATTTGTGAATATTTCTATCTAACCACTTATCAATTTCCTTCTTGGTCAGATTCCAGTGATGCGACATCACACATCTCCTTAAGACGATCCTGGTCCCAACAATGGAACCATTTGTTGGCTTAGTGGGTCCTGGCTCAGGTTCATAGTTAATTGCGCCAAACAAAACCCTACACTACTGGCCCTTTTGGCATTAACTTGCATAGTGTAGGCTGAAGTCTCACCTGAAGTAGTATGGGGGGATGATGGAACCAAGTTTCCGCATCCAGAGATCAATTTGATGTCCTTTTATGCCCTAAATATGCCTCTGCATAGATCTATACGCCCCTGGGGTTTTGTATTGCAACTTCCTTTAAACAGCCTCGAGACCTTTGCAAAGGTCTACGATAGGTCTTTGCGGACCTTTAACAGTTGAATCTTCCACTTATTTGCATAAGAAAAGAACTCTAGATCTGAGCTCATGCAAATCTACTTAAGTATTTATTATAATCTTCGCAAAATTACTTAACATGTATTGCGTACAATTATTAAGACTTATCTCATAGAGTCGCACATCAATAGATCAATATTTTATAAAGACATTATTCAATCACAACATATATCACAAACATAAATAACAGAAGTAAATAGATAAACATAGGGATTCTTCAATAGTCTTTTTTATTGATCTTCAATATGGTATTATAGACTGTTGAGATTGCAACAAGATCATGGAGCTTAGTGAAAAGAGTCGCCTTCACTAAGTGGGCCCGCAGGCTATTTTTGGCGCAAGTCTATTTTTAGACATATGGATCATGTCTATGGATTGCAGGTTGCTGTTTATGGATGATTGATCAAGTTGGAAAAAATAGATGGACTTCTATTTTTAG
This sequence comes from Pinus taeda, assembly GCA_000404065.3. Classification (NCBI taxonomy): domain Eukaryota; kingdom Viridiplantae; phylum Streptophyta; class Pinopsida; order Pinales; family Pinaceae; genus Pinus; species Pinus taeda. The sequence continues at coordinate 28,162 of APFE030064580.1, forward strand.
ATCACACCGGAGTGACTGCTCAGTCTAAATATAGAACAGTCAAATATTATTAGCTCATAATAATATTTAGACTATAAACTTTGTCTTATTCTCTTGGAGCACTTCATGATGAGCTACGGATGTGGTACATGCAGATCCCAGAAGGAAATACGTGGTTACCTATGGGATGACTAATATTTGCATGCAGGACTTCAGTTAGAACTCAAGTGATTTGAGTTTAGTGGACTGGAGGTGCAGTTGATGGAGTTGTGTTCAGTTTAGCTTTGTTAAACTGGTTGTATTTAGTCTAACTGGCAAATAGACTAGAGATGAGTTGGGTGAATTAGTTATTAATTAATTCACAAGTTATTAACTAATAATACAACTAATGAATACATCAGTTAACTCAGTTGCATGTCAGTGCATGTTCAGTTCAACAGGGACAGGTGGTAGAGAATCAGATTGCTATCAGTTGTGACTATAGTTGTGCACCAGATCTTGCACAATCAAGGGATTGAGTATGCCCAATGAGTTTGCCCACGTATTTACCCACATTGTAGCTTGTGCTCACGTGATTTTTCCAAGTAAATACGAGTTTGCTTGAGCCATTATCATTCAGTTCTTGAGCAGGTATTGAGCAGCGGAGGCAGGCAAGCAGCGAAGGAGATTTGAGCCAGTGATTGATTCAGATCTGAGCTGTATTGTGTGTAACAGAGGTGGAGATACTTGTGAGAAGTATTATGCTGTGTAATGTTACATGACTCAATCATTAATATACAGATAGTTGGGGTTTTTAGCGAGATGCTTTCCACGGGATACATACTGTGTTAATGTGTGAATGCTCTTGATGTTTTATTGTTATTGATGCTGCTATATTGATGATCAACGTAGAGGAGCTTATGTATTGTGTATGTTTTCCGCAATAGTACATGATCAGGATAATCTCCATTGAATATGTGTTAAATTATTCAAAATTTCTACATGGTATCAGAGCTGTTGATCATCAGATCTACTATTCAGGAAGTGTTTACATTCTATTTCTCTAGGCAGAGCCTGTAATCGGGCCAGGTAGCCTCTGGATTCATCCTTCCTTTGGAAGGTGAAATATCCAGTAAAAGCCCATACAGTCAATCTCTGTACGAGAAATATTGTGTTCTCACGAATTTTAGATTGGAAGCAGTTGAGTTGGTTGCTGGTGGAATTCGAATTTGCAGCAGTGTTTTCTTGGTGACAACGCAGCAATGTCTTTCAACGGATGGCGAATGGAGTATGCTCTTGAGGGCAGCTCAAACTATATTGCATGGAAGGACAGGATGGAGGCAGTATTGGATGATAACGGGCTGAAGGAGTTCATAGATACGGATATCCCAAAGCCTACTGATGCTACTCAAGCTGATGCTTGGCAAAAGAAAATCGCAAAATGTCGAAGGATTCTGTTGGAGGGCGTGAAGGATCACATTGTGTCCAGCCTCCATGGAAAGGCTACTCCATATTTGATGTGGAAATCATTAACAGAATTATTCCAAAGCAAGAGCGATCAGAGGAAGCTGGCGCTCAAAGATAAACTCAGAAAAATCAAATGCGAGAAGGGTGACAGTATTCCCAAGTATCTCACGAAGTTCACTCAGTGTCGAGATGAGCTGGGAAGTGTGGGGGTTACTGTTGATGATGAGAACTTGGTGAGCTTGGCTCTCCTTGGTCTTCCGAAGAGTTGGCATTCCTATCAGGACTCTGTCAATGGTCAGGAGAAGTTGCCAGGATGGGAAAGACTATGGTCAGATCTTGTGCAGGAGGAGATCAGGCGGAGTACCGGGGACGGATCTTCGTCAAAGGGAGCTGATGAAGAGAATTGTGCTTTGGCTGCCAAAGCAAAGAAAGGGAAGAGCAAGAAAGCTTCTTAGTCTGATGCGAAAGGCAAGAAGCAGGATATGTCCAAGGTGAAGTGTTTTCACTGTCACCAGCACGGACACTATGCCACAAATTGTCCGCAGAAGAAAAAGAACAAGCAAGCTGCTGGATCTGCAGGGGGAGAGGCCTTAGCTTCTCAGTTTGAGCTTGATTTTTCATTGATCGCATGCTTGGTTTCAAGTGTGATGGGATAAGTGTGGTTCTTGGACAGTGGTGCGTCTTTTCACATGACGGGAGATAGAGATTTGTTCTCTGATCTGGAGGACAAAGATCTTGGAGTGCACATCGAGATGGGCGATGATGGTAGATACAGTGCGACCAGTATCGATACCATTTCCTTTGAGAGGGAGTCTGGTAAATCCTTTGTATTGAAGGAAGTCATGCATGTTCCAGGATTGAAGAAGAATTTCATCTCAGTGGCGATGTTAGAAGACAAGGGGTATGATGTTGTTTTCAGCGAGGGAAAGGCCTTCCTGC
>APFE030064595.1:0-32992 GCA_000404065.3 Pinus taeda
CAGGTTCCCAAAGGGGATGAGGAAATTACACTTTTTTAGATTTAGCGCAATTTGGTGCCATCGCCAAGTATCCAACATTAATTGTAAGCTTGTAGTATGTTTCTTAACTAGCCCAAATACGATCCAATCATTAAGATATACCTCTAAGAACCTGTGTATAAATTCCTTGAATGCAGCTACCACAACGCGGGAGAATATCGTCGACACATTCTTTAATCCAAAGGGCATCACCATATACTGAAAACATCCCCATTTGGTGACGAAATTTGTCTTACTTCTGTCTTCTGGTGCAATATTGATTTGGTGGTAACCTGTGAAACCGTCCGTGAAGGAGTAGGCTTCCTGTCCTCCCACATTCTCCAGTACCTTGTTTGTAAATGGCATCAAAAAGGGATTGTTGATGTAGGCATCATTGAGCTTTTTGAGATTGATGCAGATGCAAATTTCACCCTTTTGTTTCTTCTCCTTCACAACCATAAGACTTAACCAGTCGGACTCTTCTACTGGTTCAATTATTCCTGCCACAAGCATCTTATCCAACTCCTTGTGAACCTTCGCTTTGTATTTTGGATTCAACCGGTAAGGTCGCTGCTTAACTGGCTTTGCATCCGACTTTAGGGTTGTCTTCACCATTCCCAGGTCATCGAGGATCCCTTTTAAATTTGTGATTTTTGTGGGGAATAAGCCTTGACATTGTCAGAGAAAATCTACCACCTTTTCCACTGTGGCATCGTCCCAATACTTTCCTAGTGTTGCATACTTTGGCTCAGCCTATGTTTTGATGTTTACCTGTTTTGTTTTCATTGGCACGGTGATGTATGGATCCTCAATTGCTGGTCTGCACAACTCACGATGCCCTTCTATTTCTGGAACATTGATGTTTCTAGGGTTGTGCTCATCATCTTCGCCCTACTCATTGTAACATTCCAGGGCCTGGCTCGACCATTCTGGCTACACGATTTCATCTAGTTCTGATGGTATTTTGAGCATAATGACTTTTACCACCTGCAACGCATCATCCACAGTATCCATCCATTGATCCTCAAAGAGGAAAGTTGACAGAAACTCTTCACGCAAGATATCCCATTCGCCTGTGCCATGTCGGAGCTTTGTTTTAGTATACCAATTCCTTGGGATGACATATAGGATATGATAAAATAAGTGTACCCACTCCTATTGGGGCTCTTCTGCATAAACTTGGACCCATCTGGTCAGGTGCACATGTAAATCATCACGTCCATTATATTTCTTCGTTATGCATAGTTATGGCCTTCCAAATCTTATTTGTATCATGTATCTACATTTGCGCCAATTTTCGAAGGTTCCCTTATGTGTGCCCCACCAACGTGCAGGTATCATGCACAATGCCCATTTTAATGTATCGAATCACTGGTGCTCTGGTACTGTACCTTCAAATTTGATTAAGAATTCATCTACTATTGTTAGCCCATCATATATTGGTAGTTCACGATCTTGAGCTTTAAGAAAACACAACGATTTAGTCACCATATTGTAGTTTAATATGGTTAGCCCATTCAGATGGTTATGCCATCACTTATCTTCTTCATCTGAATCTTTAGAGCAGGAGTATGCATGCTTCCATGATATTCTCCCTCCTGTCATCAGATTGTCCCCGACTTGATGTCATGCAGTGATTTTGTAAAGACAATCTAATTCATCATCACGTCCTTCGTTGCACACGGGTTCAGTGTAATGCAGTCCTTCAGCTGGGTCTAACAGAATGACTACGTGGATCAACTTCTTCTCAAAGATCATTTTCCTCTTCTTTAAATTAATAACTCCATTCATGTCAGTGGCTTAGTCTATTCCTAATGATGCAGGGTATGAGCTACTTTCATCCACAATTTCGATTACCTCAAAGTCCATTCGAGTGCTTGCACCTTTTATATCTATAATAATCCCTTGCAGTCTTCCCATGGGCAAGATCTTCTGTTGATTCATCATCCTCAATTGAATAGGAGACCAATGTAGTGTGCACTTGCCCATGCGCTCCCACATTTGTTTGGGTAGTACATTTGCATCTGAGCCAAAGTTCAGAATGGTCTGATCCATCTCATAGTCACCAATCTGTGTTGTTAACCACATTTCTTGCCCAGTCCACAAAACATGCTTTCCCAATTTTCAGATCATGTGCAGTTCAATTGACCCTGCGCACCTTTTTATCAATTCTCGCAAGCCCTTAACTGCCATATTGTGACCAAGAAATTTAATGCGTGTCTCTAAAAAGGTAGTCAGCATCGAGGGATCCCTTTCTATCTTGGATTGATCCTTACTACCTATGATAGAGACCTCCGCGAAGCTCTCCCTAGATTCTAGACCTGTCTCCTTGCGGACTCCTGCATCCTTCTTGCTTGGTTGCCCCTTATCCTCTCTTGTGACTGTGCCACTTCTGAGCACCATATTTACATTGGGATCTACTTCATCCATTTTGGTCCTCATCATTTGGACGTTATGTGTCATCGTAGGTTGTGCGACCTTTTTCTCACAAATCTGTGCCATCAGTGTGGGGCAATCTATCAGTTCATGATCGAATTGTTCATAGTACAGGCATGATATTCTGGTCGGATTGGTATAGTCTCGCCCGTAGTGACCTGGTCCTCCACAATTGTAACAAATGAGCTGCCCACAACCCCTTCCTGGCCCCATTCCTCCCCGTCATCACCCACATCCTTGGAACCCACCGCGCACTATCGTCGTGGCTGGATCCTGACCTCGCACTTCAGTCTGCATTATGTAGGTAAGTGACTGGTACATTGATAATTGATAACTTTGGCAGTCTCATTCCTCATGGCCCACTGACCTGCAAAAGTTACAAAATAGCCACTGGGGGGGTTGTCTCATATTCTGTAATAGATGACAGTTATCCGTGGCATGCTTTCCTCCCTCCTAACATATTACACACCAGAGTGTGGGCACTGTGCTTGGCCCTGCCTGTGCCTCTGGTTGCAACAATGTTGGTCCCCCTGTTGTCACATAGTTCGCAAAAGCTGGACAGTGATCTTTATCATGACCCTAGCTTCTACACTTTATACACCATACTTCCTCCCAAGCTCCTATGTGAGGTGTCTGTTCTTGTTTTAACTTCTGCATTTCTAAACACAGATTTTGTATTTGTGCATGGATTTGCTGAACTCCCAAACCCAGATCCTATATTGGAGTTTCGTACAACCTCATCATGGTCTCTAATGCTTTGGCTTGGGTTGAGATCTTTTGTTGTGATAACGCCATCTTTAGGTGTGGTGTTAGTGATGCCACAAACCATGCATAGTGCTGCGCATTTGACAACGTCATGTTTGCCTCATGAATTTTACTTTTCAATCTCTTATCTAGATCCCACGAGGTTTCACCATGCATCATCGCAATTTCCTTGAACCCTATAATCGACTGCATTTCTGATTTTGGTCGGCTAAACTCTTTTTCTAATTCAGTCTGAATCTCCATTGTTCCCACATTCAAGTTGTTGCTTGAGTACTTCATATACCATGTCAGCACTCGGTCTTGCAACACGCTAACTAAGGCAGCCTTCTTGACGTTATCATCTATTACTCCATGCGCTTTCCATACCGCTGCTACCATGAACCAAAATTGTTCTGGATCTTCGCTTCATGCTCCTTTGAATACCGGTAGCTGGATCGTGTTTGTCAATCTTGAATTGTCACTTGCGTGTCGGTGCTCTATAAACTCGTACTACTCCTGATTCAATCAATCTTCAAGCTCTTTCTTTGTAGGATTCTGACATCACACACCCCTTAGGTAGATCCCGGTCCCAACAACAGAATCATTTGTTGGCTTATATGGGCCTGACCCAAGTTCAGAAGAGTTATTTATCCAAACAAATCCCACAGTGACCGACCCTTTTGGTAATAGCGCGCGGAGCACGGAATGAAGTCTCACCCAAGGTAGTAGGGGAGGGTGCTGGAACCTGGTTTTTGCACCCTTGGGATGCCTTGATGTGGTCTGGAGGTTTTGTGCACTTCTATGTGGCTTTGCGCCACTCTGCTCCACGTAAATATGGACCCAGGAACCTCCTTAATACTTATTAATGCGTTGTTATAGATTAGATCTACTTTTTAAGGTATTTAAGCAAACATTTAACAAGACTAACCAGTTCACGCACTTAGAAAAGATATAGATTTGCATAAACTAATAACATAAGAATACACACATAGATCAAATAGTTATATCAACCACAAATTAGCCAGATCTGCAATAACTCAGATTTAACACACAATTTCAGAATCAACTTATCATTATTCAATTCCTTCACCAATACATCCAGATCTTCCATGCGCACTCAGCTGCAGGGGTCTGCACACACAGCTACAGACTCTACTAGGCCCCTGCGCACACAGCTACAGAGCCTCTATCTACCTACGAACACCCTTGACTCAGACTTATAGATGCTTCAAGACTTTTCTTCTCCAAAACCCATTACATTTCAGATCCAATTACCTCCCAGAAGTTACTTTCTACCCATAGAGCCTCATTCTATTTATACATTCCCATGGTCCACGGACCATGGAAAAGCTAACTTACTATGTATTATTCTATATTATTTCTTGGGCAGAAAACCCTTTGACTCGATCTATTACATTTTGCGCCCCACATATTTCATAGTTTTTATAATATTTTTACCCAAATTTATAGGCTCTATGCCCCAAAATTGTTACATGGGACCTCCACTACCCAACATCCCACCTCTTAGCCTATCCTATGAGCTAAAAATTTGATATAAAATGAATGAAATAACCTCCTACCCTCTCATCCCTTCCTCCATGGAAACTAACTCCCAAATTGGAAAGCCATTCAATGCCCAATTTATGACAAAACCACCTCCATTTCCCTCTAAATTGAGCACTCATCATAGTGATTAAGGGCTACACTTTAAAGAATTGTAATGAGATATTGTTGGTTTGAGGTTTGAGATCATAAGCAAGTTTTTTTATGCTACCAGAGTGTTGTGCTTTTGGTGTGATGAAGGTTGGAACCCAAGTTGGATGAGTGACATGGGATCAGACTTCTTTGGTTGCAACTCGTCCTTCTGCTTAATAAAGTTGTTTACACCTTTTCCCATATTCTTGTCTTTATGTATGATGATTATATGTGTAAATTCTTTTGATTCCATTTGCTTATAGTAGATAGATCTCTTTCTTTGATTTGTATTTTTCCTTTATTTATGATTGCAGGTACTAATCGAGCGGATTCAATTCGAGGAGGAGTGAAAAGAACTATTCAAAGGAGACAAAGGGAAGAAAATGATAACAATTATGTCCCTTTCATTATTTATCTTCTATAGGAAAAGGTTAAACTGTTTAATTATGTTGTTCTAAGGGTAGCTACCCACTGATCCAAAATGGATCCTAAAAACCCTCTAAGTCTTAAAACATAAAAACTATCGCAAAAGGAAAACCTTCACAAAATGGTAGAAAACACTATTGGGAGTGAAAAACATGAAGAAACAGTGGAAAACAGGCATATCGGAGGTCAAAGGAATGACGCACAGGAGGCGTCGGATCTGGCAGATCAATGGTCCAGATCCAATCGGCATATCGCAATTGGTGGAGGCTATCAGAGGCTATCAGAGGCTACCATATGAAATATGCGATAGTGATCAATGTGGGTCAACAGGGACCATCGATCAAGCATGCAAATTGACGGCCCAAGTCAACTCCCAATATCGCAATCCGCAGATTACAAAGGGGCACTTACAAATGGCCTAGGTTCTATGCGATATGCGATCGCAATCAATCACATTGTAATATCACGTCAGAGTAATACAAGGAGCGGGGCTGATAACAAATGCGACTACGATACCCGGACCTGATAGGATTATGGATGAAATTTGATAATATTTCAAGTCTGGTAAAAGGGTTTTTTCAATGTATTTCGCATTTTCGTTAAATAAACAAAACACAAATGGAATGTGAATAAAGCGATAAAACGAACCTGAAAGGGTTTATACATGAAGATATATATATTTTGAGTTCCGTAACAAGCGGGATTTCGAGCGGGCTGTAGGTCATAAGTGGTATTGGTCGGGCTTTGCCCGAGCCCATACAATGGCTGCCACGTGGCTAGGCATCGAAGAGTGAAAACCACCGTTTTCAGGTAGTTAATCCCTGTATGGCATAAGCCACCCAAAATGAATCTCAACTGTTGGATCAAAATCACTCAGATCAATGGTGGATATGTGATAGCGATATAAAGGCAGACCCGATGGAATTAGACTGTGGATTTAATGATACTTCAGGTCCAATAAATGGCAGAGTGGTGGATTTTCCCGTGTTTTAGTGTATTTCTCTGTGTAAATAGAGAATGGCTATTATGATGATTTCGAAGGTGCCGATGGTCCTTCTGTTACAGAATAGGTGGCCACCATCCCTGAAGTCGTTTTAGCAATGATTACTAACACTCAGAGGGGGATTTGAGTGGAAAAAGCCAGGGAACTAGAGAGCCCAGAAGAGGAAACAAATAGACAGCACCAATTGGATTAAAAGCCATAGAAGACAGAAGATAGTGACAAGCAATGCTAACAAAGAGAGAAAATAGAGCCAGAGAAGGAGAGAAAGAGTCTGTGTACTCAGAGAGGCTTGAGGGGTTCAAGAAAACTCATGTTGTTTTGTATTTGTTGTGTTGAGACTCAATTTGAGCTCACACTTTGTAAAACTCTACTCTTGAAGACATAATAGAGAGGTCACCATTGAATTTTGGACTAGGATACATAGCCCAAGAGTTTTGGGTGAAGTCAATATTAAACTTGATGTGTTATGTGTGTTTGCCTATTATGTTTCTTTAACTTCTTCATTGTCTATGTTATTCGCAATCTTATCGATCCATTTCACTAAGTAATGTAGGAAAATCCTTGCACATGAGTCTATAATACCTTAATCTTAGTCTAAGATCTCATTATTAGATCAAGTGGTATCCGAGTTTTAAGTTTGCTAAGGTTAGACAAGCTTGTGTTGGATTTTTGAATGCTAACTAGATCAAAGTTCAAACTAGGAGAAGGAGAACTTGTTGAGGCTAATCCAGAAATTGGAAGAGTTTATCCTAGGAGGAGAATGGCAGGCCAAACCCCATTGGAATCAAAATCTCAATTCATGGACAGTTTCATGACCATGAGAGCTATGATGGAAGAGATGTATAGAGAATTTAAGAAAGGTCGAGGTGAAAGTATTTCCACCTCCAAACAAGAGAAAGGAGCAGATGAACCTTCTCTAGATGCCCCAGAGGGAAAAGGGAAAGGGGAAAATATTCCTCTATCATCTCCTCCACCATAACCTCCATCATCCTCATCTCTTAACCCTAAAAAGAAAAAGAAGGAAACATTTGTAATTAAATTAGATGTGAAATTTGATTTCCCAATCTATGATGGAGAATTAAATCTAGAAAAGCTAGATAACTGGATTACATAGATTGATGTATATTGCAGGGTGCAGAAAATATATTTAGAGAGGATAAAGATTCAACTAGCCAACCTTCGCCTTTGACAAACGGCCCTAGTGTGGTGGGAAGGCAGGACAAAAGCTGATTTGAAGCGTGGTAAAATTATTTCTACCTGGAATGAATTTGTTTCTTCCATTAAAAAATAGTTCAATCCTCTAGCTTATATGCAGCAAGCAATGATGATTTAGCAAACTCTTCACTAATTAAAGAGCCAAAGTGTACAAAGCTATACCTAGGAATTTAGAAAAAGAGCTTTAACTCTAGGCATTTCTCTAGACTCACCTAAAACTTTGTTGAAGTATATAGGTGATATACATAGCTATTTGAGGCACACCATTCTCATGTTTAACCCCACTAGCATAGATGATGTATCATTTTAGGCTACACAAAGAATGTGAACCCAGAGATTGGGGGATCAGCAAAACCATCTGCAAGAAAGAACAAGGAAAAGAAGAAACAAAAATGGAAGGAGAGGAAGACAAATGTTGTATAGAAAGACAAACATTCATGCACTCACTGCAAGAAGGATGGGCATGATGATGAACATTGCTGGTCGTTGCATCCAGAGCTAAAACCCAAGAATTTCGGTGGTAAGAAGAAGAAGAATGCTACTGCTATTCAGAAGAACTTGGGGTCAGAACCAGATGATGAAACAACTGTCACAACCACAGGTATAAAAGGTAAAAATTCTAAAGCATCTATAAGTAATTCTGCTCAATCTATTGATAATGAAGATAATGAGAGGAAAAGACATGAGCTTTTTCATATTAGAGTTATTTCCAAGCATCAAAAGATTGATACTTTATTTGATAGTGGTTCACAAGTAAACTTGATTTCGGAAACAATTGTAAAGAAGTTGGGCTTACTAAAAACACCTCACAAGAAGCCATATCCATTAGGTTGGGTATGTGATAAAGCAAAGCTACAAGTGACTAGACAATGTAAAATTAGGTTTGCTATTAGGTCAACTTTTGTAGATGAGGTTGAGTTAGATATAGTTCCCTTGGATATATGTGGTATTTTTTTAGGAAGTCCTTAATTGTATGATAGAAAAGCCATTTTATATAGAACTTAAAATAATTATAAACTCACAAAAGATGGACTAGAATATATTGTAAGATCTCATCAGTGCAAAAATAATTACACTCTCATAAACTCCGGGCAGATGAAAAGAAGTGTAAATTCGTGCAAGCAATTTTTACTAATGGTTGTAAACGGAAAGACCCCTGATAAAGCCAATGCATTTGAAGGTTGTGATGCTAAATAGAAAGCTGATTTAGATAAAGTTGTTTCAGAATATGATATTCTATTTAAAGAACCTAAAGGTCTTCCACCTAAAAGGGAAATAATACATGATATTCATTTGCAGCAAGATGTTCCATTGCCTAACATCGAAATGTACATGTTATCCACTTTAGAGAATGCAAAGATCAAGAAGCAGGTACAGGAGTTGCTTGATAAAGGGTCCATCACACAAAGCACATCACCATGTGGATCTCTAATTGTGTTAGTGAGAAAGAAAGATGGTTCGTGGAGGATGTGCATTGATTACAAAGCATTGAATAAAATAATGATCAAGAATCGTTATCCTCTTCCTCGCATAAATGATCTATTAGATCAGTTGAAAGAAGTAGTTTACTTTTCCAAGTTGGACTTGTGTAGTGGCTATTATCAAATCAGAGTAGCAGAAGAAGATGCATGAAGGACTGCTTTCAAAACAAAGCAAGTATGAACGGCTAGTTATGCCTTTTGGCTTAACTAATGCTCTTGCCACTTTCATGAGAGTTATGAAGGATGTACTTAGACCTTTTATTGATGATTTTGTAATTGCATATTTAGATGACATTCTTGTTTTTAGAAAAACATGGGAAAAACATTTGAAGCATGTAAAGTAGACTTTAGATGTTTTGAAAAGAGAAAATCTCTATGTGAAATAATCAAAATGTGAATTTGGAAAACATATTTAAATTATTTGGGTCATATTGTAGGGGGTGGTGAATTCAAGATAGATCCCTCTAAGGTCAAAGTAATTGTAAGCTAACCTAAAACCAAATTAGCTATAGAAGTTAGGACTTTCCTAGGAGTAGCACAATATTGGAGAAAGTTTATTGCTAAATTTTCCTTGATTGCAACTCCCTTACATGCTTTAACAGGATTAACATGGTGTTTCAGTGGGGAGGAAAACAACAGAAAGCCTTCGACACCTTGAAATAAAAAATTAGTACATCACTAGTACTAGCACTACCAGATCTTCAAAGACCATTTGAGATTGAAACGGATGCCAGTGGCTATGCCATGGGAGTAGTGTTGATGCAACATGGTAAACCCATATGTTATCATTCTGAGGCATTTAATTCTATAGTAGTTAATTATCCCACATATGATAAGGAATTATATGAATTAGTACAGAGAGTGAAAAAGTGGAAAAATTACCTATTGGGGAAAGAAACAATTATACATACAGATCATCAGCCACTTCAATATTTGCACTCACAAACTAAATTGCAAAAATCAAGACACTATAGGTGGATGGGTTTTCTACAACAGTTTCATCTTGTCATTAGATATAAGAAAGGCATACACAATAAGGTTGCAAATATGCTATCAAGACCAATCATAAGTGATTCTACTAATCTTAAGCATAACTCAGTATTGCATGAAAGAAACATTGAACAATATGCTCAAGATGTAGATTTTAAAGATGTATATGCAACTTTAAGTCATGGAAAACAAGTAGAAGAATTGGATTATCATGTTAAGGACCAACTCTTGTATCATTTGGGAAAGATATGCATTCCTCAAACTGAAAGAGTTAACATAATTCGAGAAGCACATACTTCTCTAATATCAAGTCATTTTGGTGTAAGTAAACCAGTTGCACAGCTACAACGGTTCTATTGTTGGCCAAGAATGCATGAAACAATTTCTAGATATATTAAAGGGTGTACCATGTGTGCTAAAAGGAAGCTCAACAATAAAAAACTAGGCTTGTACACTCCACTACCAGTTCCTTCTTGTGCTTGGGAAAGTGTTTCCATGGACTTTGTTGCGGGATTGCCAAAAGCTAGAAAAGGTCATGATTATTTATATGGTATTGTGGACAGGTTCAACAAAATGTGTATTTTAATACCTTGTAAGAAGCATATTACAGTTGAAGAAAGAGAAAATTTGTTCTTTCATCATGTGTGGGTTCATATTGGGTTACCCACTTCTATTGTATCTGATCGAGATTCCCGATTTGTTGGGAATTTTTGGTCATGTCTATGGGAGTTGATGGACACTAGATTGAAGAAGAGCACAACATTTCATCCACAAATAGATGGCCAAACAGAAGTGCTCAATAAGATAGTGATCCAGTTGCTTAGGGGCTATTACAGCAAGCATTCCAAGCTTTGTGATGGACATTTATGTTATGCGCAACATGCTTACAACTATTCTAAACACTCTTTTACACATAGATCTCCTTTTGAGACTTGTTTTGGTTTTACACCATGGTCTCCCTTGGATTTTGTCTTTGGAAAAGACATAGCAGTTGATGGACATAGTGATGTGGAAAAAGCAACCAAGTTCAATGAACAAATCCAAGAAATTCACCAGACATTGCAGGAACAACTGGAAAGAAGCTAGGCCAAGTACAAGTCAAGGCATGATAAGCATCAAATTGAGCATAGCTTCCAAGTTGGTGATCAAGTGTGGTTGTACATCAGCAAAGACATAATGCAAGGTGAGGGTAAGAAGTTGAAGCCAATAAGGTATGGACCTTTCAAGATACTTGAGAAAATTGATGAAAACACTTTTCGCCTAATTTGCCAGCTTATATGCATATCTATCTAGTCATTAATGCAGAGAACTTGAGACTATATGAAACTTCATTGATTGAAGATCCCGAAGAGAAAAGTCAGTTGCCTTCTATTGATGGCCTGTTGCCTAAATATCTCAATCAGTTGCAGGAAGACACAGTTCTAGACAGGAATGTGAGAACTACATGCAGAGGGGATGTCGAGTACCTCAGAATCGGACTTAAAGGTTGAAACTGAAGTAGTGCAACATGGATAGAGGTTGGACAAGTGAGGAAGTTGTATCCTCACTTAATTGATGCTTAAAAAAGCCCAAATTTTGGTGGTCCAAAGCTTTTTCAGTGGGAATGTGTGATCCAAAATGGATCCTAAAAGCCATCTATGTCTTCAAAAATCAAAACTAACACAAAAGGAAAACCTTCAAAAAATGGAAGAAAACACTATCGGGAGTGAAAAACATGAAGAAACAGTGGAAAACAGGCCTATCAGAGGTCAAAGGAATGACGCACAAGAGTCGTCAAATCTGGCCTATCAATGACCTAGATCTGATCAACATATCGCAATCGGTGGAGGCTATCGAAGGCTATCAGAGCCTACCATATGAAATATGCAATAGTGACCAGCAAAGGTTAACAAGGACCGTCGATCAAGCATGCAGATTGATGGCCTAGGATCAACAGATTACAAAGGGGCACTTACAAACGGCTCGAGGTCTATGCGATATGCGATTGTGATCAATCGCATCACAATATTGCGTGGAAGTAATACATGGAGCGGGCCGATAATAAATGCGACTGCGGTAGCCGAACCTGATAGGATTATGTAAGAAATTAGATAATATTTCAAGTCTAGTAAAAGGGTTTTTTCAATGTATTTTGCACTTTCGTTAAGTAAATGAAAAAAAAAGGAAATGCGAATAAAGCGATAAAATGGACCCGAAAGGGTTTATACATGTAAATATATATATTTTGAGTTCCGTAACAAGTGGGATTTTGGGAAGGCCATAGGTGATAAGTGGTATTGGCTGGGCTTTGCCTGAGCCCATACACTGGTCGCCACGTGGCCAGGCGCCGGAGAGAGAAAACCACCTTTTTCGGGCGGTTAATCCTGTTATGCATAAGCTGCCTGAAATGAATCTCAACCATTAGGTCAATATCACTCAGATAAATGGTGGATATGTGATAGCGATGTAAAGGCTGGACTAGGAGATGTAGCCCAAGAGTTTTGGGTGAACTCCATATTAAACTCACTTTGTTATGTGTGTTTACCTATTATGTTTCTTCAACTCCTTCATTGTTTATGTTATTCACAATATTATTGATCCATTGCACTAAGTAATATAGGCAAATCCATGCACATGAGTCTGTAATACCTTAATCTTAGTCTAAGATCTCATTATTAGATCACCCACTTAGGGAAGTTGTTTTTATCCGTAGATACAAAATTCCACATAACGCTGCCCCACTCTCATTTGTCCCTCAGTCTCTCTCCTCTCTACCTTTCTCCTTCCATATATTTCTTCTTCCTTCCCTCTCTCTCCCCCTCCAACTCCATCTCTCTCTCCTTCTCTCTCTTGAGTTCTCTCTCCCCCTTCCTCTCCCACCTCTGTCTGTCTCTCTCCCCATCACTCTCTCTCTCCCTCTCCCCTCCATATTTGCACCTCAGTCTTTCTATTGCCCTTCTCACCCTCTCTCCCTTCCCTCCTCTTCTCTCTCCCTCAATCTATCTCCATCTCTCCCTTGTCACTCCCTCTCTCTCTCCACCTTTATCTCTCTATGTATTTTTCCTTGTGTCCCTCTCTCCCCCTTTTCAACTCTCTCTCTCTCTCTCTCTCCCCATCACTCTCCCTCTTTCTCTTTCTCTTCGCCCTTCAACTTTGTCACTATCTCCCTCTATCTCCCCCCCTTCCCCTCTCTTCCCTTCACTTTTCTTGTTATCATTGCTTGGATCCTTAGTTAAAATGGATCTATGTGGTATCTTACTAATACTATTTGTATTATATAAATTTCATATCTTTAAATATAAAAGTATTCTTATTTTTAATTTTATTAAAAGCTTAATTTAAATTCTATGGGGTCCATGTTGTTTTAGATCGACGATGATGAGGTGCTCTATTAAGGAACTCCTTGATGTGAAGTGACCTGTCCAATTCCCTGACGATCGAGGTGATATATTAGACATGATTAAGATGTAGCTCCACCAAGCTTATAAAAAAAAATTATATGGAAATATTTTTAGTATTCATGATGAAAAATGGTTTAGATATACCTCAAAACTAATTATAATTTTTTTAGCTTTAATTAGAAACATGTTACAAAAATAGATTAAAATATTTTATTTTATTTTATTGTGAAATAATTTATAGTTTTGGGGCATATGGTATTCATAATCCATGGTATTGGCCCATGATATTGTAAACAATGCCTATTACAAGTCGATAATATCCACAGTGAAGTGGAGTGAATATCCATGGTTAAGAATCTTGTCATATTGTTACAAAATATTTTAGTTGTGAAATAAGTTATTGTTTTTGGGCATGCGATATTGATAAGCCATGGTATTGGCCCACTGTATTGTAACAAATATTAGTTACAAGTTCATAATATCAATGGAAAAGTGGTGGTGGATGTTCATGATTAACAATCTCGTCATGTGGTATTGATAAGCCGTGGTATTATAACAAATCCTATTTACAATTTAATAATATCCATGGAAAAGTAGGGATGAATATCCATGGTTAAGAATATTTTTGTATTGTTATAAATTATTTTGATTGTAAAATAAGTTATGTTTTTTTAGGCATGTGGTATTATAAAAAATCCTAATAGCAAAGGTTTCTTATTTCAACTTAAGGTGGATGATGATATTTTTCTTTTAAATTTTTTTTAATTGAGGGTCTATATTGATTCATAAGGAAATATGGCATATGCTTAGTCTTAATGTGGTAGTGTGCTACAATTTGTTAGGTTGCATTGACTTTTGATAAATTTAAAAAATTAGATTTGTGTCAAGTGGCTCCCTAATAAGCTCCTCCATGATAAGTTCCTCATTATTATTTATAACATTAACTTATATATAGACAATTTTTATTTAGCAAAATGGTCCATTACTTTTAATAAATTAAAAAAATTATATTCATGTCAAGTGACTCTTTACCCACCAATTCCTAGGGATTTGAGATTATTTCAATTCCAATAAGTTCCTCCATGACAAGCTCCTCATTATTATTTATAACCTTAATTTATATATAAGAAAATTTCATTTAATGAAATGGTCCATTTTACAATAAGATGTGGGATTATGTTTTTTCTCAAGTTAAATTTGACCCACAACCTTTTTATCTATGTTTAATCATGTAAATGTGTGCATTGATAAGGCATTTTTCATGTTGCATTTTTTTTGTTTGTATTTAAGAAGCCTTTGGCTATGTCAAAAACATTATTATTTTTAATGTGGTTGTACTAGTAATTACACAAAACCAATATTTATTATTATTATTTTAAACTGTAAATTAATCTTATCCCACAATACTATGTTATTAGACTATAAATTAATTATAATAATAAAAATGTTTCAACACAATTAAAATGTAATATTCTCAAATTGTATAATGAAATTTATTTTCATGTTTGAAAATGACTCTCAAACAACAAAAAAAATAAAAAATCTGTTGACTTTTTTATTTTATTTTCTTAATTGAGGGCCTAGATTGATTCTCAAAGGAAGATGTTCATCATATGGTTAGTATTAATGCTTATCATCAACTTTAGTTTATTAAAGAGTTTGTTAGGTTTCATTGACTTTTAATAAAGTTAAAAAGTTATGTTCGTTTGTCCGACAATCAATTTCCTAGGGATCTAAGATTATTCCAATTCTAATAAGTTCCACCACGATAAGTTCCTGATGATTATTTATAACAGTCATTTATTGATAAGAAAAAATTATTTAGCAAAATGGTCCATTATTTTTTATAAATTAAAAAAAATTGTTTCGTACCATGTGACTCCCCACCCACCAATTTTCTAGTGATTTGTGATTATTCCAATTCTAATAAATTCCTCATGATAGGTTCCTCATTATTATTTATAAAATTCACTATAACTCTTTTTTCTCTTAAGTTAAAGTTGACCCATAAACCTTTTATACATGATCAATCAAGTAAATGTGTGCAATAGTAAGACATTCTTTGTGTTGTAATACATTTTTGGGTGACCCATAAACCTTCTATACATGGTTAATCAAGTAAATGTATGTATTAGTAAGGCATTCTTCATGTTGTAATAATTTTTTTGGTTATGTTTTTGAAGCCTTCAGATATATCAACCACATTAAAAATATTAATGTGGTTGTACTAGTTTTTACAAGTTAATAATATCCATGGGCAAGTGGGGGTGAATATCCAAGGTTAAGAATCTTGTCATATTGTTATAAAATATTTTTGTTGTGAAATAAGTTATGGTTTTTGGGCATAAGATATTGATAAGTGATGGTATTGGCCGATGGTATTGTAACAAGTCCTATTCAGAAGTTCATATTATCAATGGAAAAGTGGGGGTGAATATCCATGATTAAAAATCTCATCATGTGGTATTGATAGGCCATGGTATTGTGACAAAGGCTATCTAAAATTTAATTATATCCATGGTAAAGTTGGGATGAGTATCCATGGTTAAGAATATTTTTTTATTGTTATAAAATATTTTGGCATGTGGTATTGTAAAAATGTTTAAGTGCGAAGGTTTCTTATTTCAACATAAGGTGAATGATGACCTTTTGAAATTTTTTATTTTTTTAATTGATGGCCTAGATTGATTCTCAAGGCTATATGCTTAGCTTATGCTTAAACTTAATGTTGTAGTCTATCAGAGTTTGTTAGGTTGCATTTACATTTCATAAATTAAAAAAATTAGATTTGTGTCAAGTGGCTCCCTAATAAGCTCCTCCATGATAAATTCCTCATTATTATTAATAACATTTTTTTTTTTTTTTGTAGACTAAGGTGGTGCTCCTTCTATTACTGAGTATAAACAGGCTTTACACAATATCAAAAAAGGACAGCATAAGCCCGCCCACGAGGGGAAACCGGGCCGAAATACCATCTCAAGTTTTTAAAAGCAATCCAAAAGTAAAAAGTTTTCAGCCTAGCAGACATGGCTATAAGAGCTATACGGTCTTGAAACTTCATATAACTAGCGTTAAAACTATCGTTCTGGATGGTCTGATTGTTTCTATCAAACATATAACCAGAAACAAAATCATAAAACCAGAAACAAAATTTAATCATAAAAGCAACTTAGTCGTTGTCTCCAGCGTTCTGCTTGTCGGCAGCTTCCTCTGGTTCAGGGGGGTCTCTGTTCAGCATCCTCTGGATGGAATCCAGCTGTTCTTCCTGCTTGGTCATCGCAATGCGCAGATAGCTAAGCTCCATGCGTATCTTTTGATCCCCAAGCGCCAGCTCCACCATTTCTTTGGCCACATGCTCCATGGCTTTGGCAAGAAGCCCCTTCAAAACCCAGTAAATATGCAAAGATTGCTTAATAAGGGACATCCGCCCACGGGTATGCCCAGGGTCATGGAGGAGAAATTCCAGGTCGCCCATTTCCTCCTCCGAATTATTTTGCAAAGCCTCCTCCTCAAGGAAGTCCATAATTCTGCGGACACCCGGGTGAGAGTGATGAATAAACGCCTGCTCAGCCCGACGGATGCGGCGACTGACGGTTTCGTTGGGCTTTCTCCCTTTGCCCGAGCGTCTGGAGGGCTCCCCTTCCTCCTTCACTGGAGCATTCTGCCCTTTGCCCCGCTTACCCAAATGGGTTCCTTCATTGTCAAAGGGGATACTGTGCTTCCTCCTGTCCGAGCGGCGGCACCCCGTCTTTTGATACTCAGGTAACTCAGTCTTAGCCTGCTGCTTAGTTTTTTCAATTGGGGACTTTTGGGGGTTCCTGTGACTGCTCATACCACGATAGCCCAGGTCAGCCTTCGGGGCCTCCTCCCCCTCCTGAAGCGGAGAGCAGCCTCTTCTCTTGCCATAGTGGCGGGTTTTCGCATCCCGACTGTTACGATGCTCCATTGGTTTCTTAACTTGCCCATCCGCCACAACAGTTTTGGGATGGCGCTCGCCAACCCCCATCGAATCCGGGGCCCTATCCTCCTCTGAATTATCCTCAATCTCCCACACGGTGAAAGGCGGGTCTTCCTGCATAAAGACGCGGCCAGCTTGACTCCTATTCTCGTCCTTCGCCTTCCGTTGAGAGTCAGCTTGTTTCAATTTTCCTCGCGTCTCCATACTAACCGGAGATCTGGCCCGAAGATATCTCTGTCTGCTCACAATTGAACCAGTGTTCTGGCAACTTTCAATGGGAGCCTCCGAATTTCTCCACCTTAAGACCTCGCAGAAAGCCATAACCATCTTCCCATCATAGATATAAGGCAAATGCCTTTCATCGGGGGTACGAATTGGATCGGTTTCCAAGAGGAGCCAGTAGATCGCCGTCAGATCTCTACTCTCCGCCATCATATCCTTATTACTCTTCGTAGCAGTGTTGTCAGGAGCACCACCACCATCGCCTTTCTTAGTTCTGACATTAATTTCCTGATCATGATTGTACTTCTGATTAACCTCTTCACCCGCCGTCCTTGTGCTGCCAACAAGGATTTGGATCATCAACCTGGGTGCCGTGATGATGACCACTACAGGCCCCGATAGCCCCATATTGTTCCACCGGAAACTCCAACGACCCTTTCTAGGCCAGCTCATTGATCCGTGTATTAGCATGGAGGTTTTGATCATGATCGGCCCTAATAAGGTCCGCCAGCGCCTTCCATTCCTCATTTCCTTCCACTGCCCTCCATTGGCTGTCGATTTTGGTGCCGCGACCACTGCAACCCCAATTGGCCAACCAATCCGCGACTTGATTTCCTTTTCTGCGGACATGATTAATAATTATGTAGTCAATACGTTTGAGGAGCTCCGCGATTTCTTTAACTATTCCGGCAGTTCGCCAGCTCTTAGCCACCTTCTCCCATCCCTGCCCATTGTTAAGCCTCCTCAGAATGTCCACCGCAAGTTGCGAGTCCCCAGTGATTTCTAATTTGGAGTAACCATTCCTGACGGCTATCTGTAGGCCCTGGTGTAGAGCCCAGAACTCAGCCTCGTTATTGGTCATCTGACCTCCCCAGTCCGCATAAATCCATCTGACACTTCTGTTGCTATCCCTGAATATCCCTCCGAAACCAGCGTCACCCGGGTTCCCTTTCGAGGCCCCATCAAAATTGAGCTTGACAAACTGGTCTTTGGGATATCTAAACTCTTCAGGACTTTGAGATCGCATATCCTGACTAGTTGGGCCTTTGAAGTGGACCATTTCAGGCTTGAGATTTAGTTTATTCAGGATTTCTTGCTCCTCCGGAGTTGCCTTCCAGTCATCATCCTCCCATTTACTAACTAAGATGGTCTCCCTTATACTCTCAGACACCCGAGCCCAGATTACCTCCGGATTTTTGGCGGAATTTTGGAATATCCTCCTGTTGCGTTCTTTCCATGTCAACCAGAGTATGAAGGGGGCGGAAAGATTCCAGGCCCTCTGGATCACCCGGCATCCGAAGGGTTCCTTATTCCAGTTAAAGATTAAATCATTGAATTCTTCACTGATGATTCCTGGTTTTTTGAACAATCGAGTGGCAAGCAGCCGGAGTTTCTCTGAGAACGGACAGCTGACAAACAGGTGGTCTCTAGTTTCCGTATCAGAGTTGCACAGAGAGCAGCGAGATGGGCCAATAAACCCTTTCTTCTGGATGCGATCCCAGGTTAAGATTTTGTTTTTAGTTGCCAACCAAATAAAGATTGTCACCTTCGGCCACCAGTTGGCCTCCCAGATTGTTTTCCAATCTTTGTTACCATCTCCTCTGTCCTGAGAGCTCATTAAGTAATAGGCCTCCTTGGAAGTAAAGGTCCCCTTCATGGAATTCCCCCATCGGAGGATGTCTTTTCCCCGACGAACTCTAATTCTTCTTGTTCCCATTTCTTTCCTGTACCCCTCTTGGATCTCTGTAGAGAGCTCCCGAGCCCAAGCTGACGGATCTTCCCAGACTCTCCATCCCTCCGATATGCCATTCCCTTTCCAATAGTCCCTTACTGTAATTCTGTTCTCTTCCACGCTGTCACGGATCTGGATGAAGTTCTGGATACTATTCAAACTTTCTCGTTGTTGCCACCGATCATCCCAAAAATTGGCTTCAGCTCCACCCTGGATTTCCCAGAAAGTATGTTTACCAATCAGATCCCGGTTTTGAGAGGCTAATTCCCAAATGGCAGAGCCTTTGGGGATCTCCTGAAGTTTTAGGACATCAACCTGAGAGACAGGCATTCTATATTTAGTCCTCCATATGGCTTTCCAGAGATCACTTCCGCCACTAAGCCATCTCCACCATAGCTTAGCACCTAGGACCCTGTTAAGATTTTCAGGATCCCTTAAGCCTAACCCACCTTTTTCTTTTCTTTCAGTTAGTTGACTCCACGAAACCAAGGCCCATTTTTTCTTCTGGTCAGATCCGCTCCATATGAATTTTCGGATGATTTCTCTAATTTTAGCGCAACCTCCCAGCGGAGCAGCCATAATCGAGAGAGGGTAGATAGGGATGGCTTGAAGCACCGACTTAGCCAGAACAATCCGGCCAGCAATATTCAGAACTCTGAAGGCCCAATTAGCCACTTTGTTGTTAAGTTTGTCCAGCACTCCTTGCCAATTTTTCATTCTCCTAGAGGTATAGTCCAAAATATTGCCCAGATATTTGGTAGGTAGATCCCCTTTCTTGAATCCCAGAATTCTGATTAAGTGGGATTTGATCTGATCAATTGTGTTGAATATAAAGATACAAGATTTATCCTTGTTAATTTCTAATCCAGAAGCCTCAGCAAACAGGTCCAGTATCCTTCTGAGTTGACGGACTTCTCTAACCGTTGGTTCCCCAAACAACATTATGTCATCCACGAATTGTTGATGGGTTAAGGGCAAATTGTTGCCCCAAATTTTCAGGCCTTTAATTCTGTTGGCTGATTGTTCTTGTTTGATGAAGCGACCCAGGCCCTCAGCAGCAAGAATAAATAAGAAAGGGGATAATGGGTCTCCCTGACGAATACCTCTAGAGGCATTGAAAGTTTTAGAGGGGCATCCATTAATCAGAACAGAAAAGTGAGGGGAGGAGATCAGGTTATGAATCCAGGCAATCCATCGATGGTGGAAACCAAATCGATCCAGGACAGTTTCCAAATAATTCCAATTTAATCTGTCATAGGCTTTTGATAAGTCTAATTTAATCATCATTCCTTTTTGTTTTTTGACTTTTAGGGAGTGTATAACCTCCTGAGTAACAACAAGACCATCAAGAATCTGTCTGCCTTCAACAAACCCAGTTTGTTCGGCTGAGATTAAATTGTCCAGGAGAGGCTTGAGTCTTTTGGCAATCAGAGAAGTGATCATTTTATAAATAACATTACACAAGGCAATAGGCCGGAAGCCACTAGCCTCTTCAAGGTTATCACCCTTAGGGATGAGAGCGAAAAAAGTAGAATTGAGAGCAGGCCATACCTTTTGATTAATCCTTGATTCCTCCACTAAGTCTAGAATGTCTTTTCCCAGGAAGTGCCAGCCCGCTTGGAAGAAATCCACTGTGAAGCCGTCCGGACCCGGAGCGGTCCCTTTTTTCATAGCTTTCACAACTTCCTCCAGCTCCTCTATGGTTACCGCCCTCATGAGAGCTTTGTTTTGATCCTCAGAAACCAAGCGGGGGATAGCTGAACAAATCTCTTGAATAGCACGCGTTCTATCAACTGGAGGTTCAGTCAGGATCTCCTTGTGGTGATCCATCAGGACTTGCTCAATTTCATTCTGCTCAACTACTCTCTCTCCATTCTTGTTCTTAATTGATAGGATCCTGTTTCCTTGCCTATGTTTGATCATAGCTTGGTGAAAGAATTTAGTGTTTCTTTCCCCTTCCTTTAGCCATTTTATTCTAGATTTCTGACGCCAAAGGATCTCCTCTTGTTTCCTTCGTTCTTCTAATCTGCCAAGAATGGATCCTTCCAAATTGACACTTTCTTCTGTTCTTCCTTCTAATATTATTTTCTGTTGAATATCCTCCATTTCTTTTTCAAGTTTTTGTTTGTCTTCTAGGATATTACCAAATACCTCTTTATTCCATCTTTTGATTTGGGCTTTCAGCGATTTCAATTTCAATTGGAACGTATGCATCCTGCTTCTGCCTTTACTAGTGCAATTTCCCCACCATTCCTCAACTTTCTTTATGAAGTCAGGGTCCCTTAGCCAAAAGGTTTCAAATCTGAAAGGCCTTTTCCCCTGGGTTTTCTTCATGTCAATTTCTAAGCGAATCGGCCAGTGGTCAGATCCTAAAGATGGTAAGATCTTAGCTTCCACAAAAACATCCAGCTTCATGATGGCTTCCGACACTAGGAATCTATCCAATCTGGAAGCTATTTGGTTTTTGCCACCCCGTCTATTGTTCCATGTGTAGACTCCATTGATACTTTGAATATCCACAAGCCTGAGTTCTTCGATCACGTCATTGAAGCTGTCCATGAAATGATCTCTCCTTCTGAGTCCTCCTTTTTTCTCGTCCAAGGATCGAATCAGGTTGAAGTCTCCACCGATGATCCAAGCCGCTTCTGGGTATAGTCTGCGAATAGTTTTGAGGCTATTTATGAATTGTTCCCTTCTCCCCGGGGAGGGAGGGCCGTAAACCCCTGTAATAATCACCTGTTGAGTAGTGCCCACTATCCTTCCTAGGCCAGTAATAGAACCATTCATACTGGACCAGTTGTCCAAAATGATTTCGTTGGGATTCCACAAGAGTGCAATACCTCCTGCAGCCCCTATTGCATCTTGCCCAATCACTTGATATGGGAGGTTACTTTTATCTATAATTTCTGCTAACTGAGTTATCAAGATTTTTGTTTCCTGTAATATCATAATACTAGGCTTCTCCTTTTTCAGCTTTTCCTTTATGTGTCTCTGTTTGCCTCTGCTATTCAGGCCTCTAATATTCCAGCTGATGACTATCATTTAAAACTTTTTGTAAGAGGGGAAAAATACCTCCGAAAGAGGTATCACTTTACCTGAGTTTATCAGAACCTCTCCCACTGTTTGGATCGTCTCACTCATTGTTTTCCGGCCTCGTTTCCTGTTGATTTTGCCAGAGTTGCCCAATCCTTTATCTTCACTGTCCTGTTCATTTTCATTTGTGTTTGGTCTGTCTGGGGCCTCACCTTTTTTCTCTTTGTATTTCTGGAAAACTTCCTTATACAGTTGTTTTTGCTTTTCAGGAATGAATCTATGATCCAGGTATTTCCATTCTTGGAGTAACTTTCTCATGATTTTTTCCTCTTCAACTTCATTCTCTATTGGGTTTTCCACGTCCATCCTAGATGCCTGTTCTGTTTCTGATTCCTTTTCCTCCAGTGTTTCCTTGCCTGAGTTTTTCATGTCTTTTCCTTTTTCTTCCCCTTCCCCTGTGATATCCATGGGTGAATTCTCTGGATCTTCATCATCTTCCAGATTTACTTCGTAGTTTTCTTGTTCATTTTGCAGGGCCTCAAAAGGGTTTTGGTTGCTTGTTTGATTGGACTTCTTCAGGGTTTGGACTTTCGGTCCTTCCTTGTTCTGTTTTCGCTTCCTTACTACCTGTTGGAAGCCTCTTTCCGAATCATCCTTCTTTTCCGTGTTTTGGTGATGAGCTGCCTGGTTCTTTTTAGTCTCTTTGTCTTTGTTCAGAGGGCATTGCCTATAAAGGTGGCCATATTCATGGCATATACGGCAGCGAAAGGGAATATGCTCATAATCAAGTGGTTGTTTCCAGATTGAATCATGATATTCAACCTCAACGTTTTCTGGGAGAGGCTCTGCCAGATTTATGTAGACACAAATCCTCGCATAAGCATTATACTTACCTCTTTTTGTGATCTCAGCAGTTTTGACAAAGCTCCCTATCGTGTTGCCAATCCCCTCCAAGATTTCAGGGTCCCAGAACTCGTCAGGGAGCCCAAATAGTCTAACCCAGACCGGAGCATCCATCATAGTTTCCTTTTCTGGGTTGTACCTCTCTTCCCAGAATTTCATGAACAATCCAGCATTGTTTAAGAAATAGGGTCCCTCCTCGAAAATCCTGTTTTTGTCTTCCAGGTTGGAGAAGATTGCTGTAAAGAAACCTTGGGCTCCTAATTTGAGATCAACCTGGCCCCTGGGTTTCCATCGTTGATCAATCCATCTGTAGAGCTCCCGCTCAGAAGGCCAATACCCAACAAAGCGGCATATTATGGCATGATCACGCATATAACAGCTATAATCCTCCAGTTTGTTGTTTGGAACGACATACCTTGGCTGTTTTTGAGACCTAGGAAGGCATTTTCCTCTCATCTTTTTCTGCCATAGGTTACCCATTACTGGAAACTGGGTTTCCTTGCCGGTCTGGGGATCTCCGTCTGAGCTTGTTTCTCCTATTACTACATTACGGAAGGAGGGGATCTCCCCCCCCCCCCTTGGTTCTCCCATTCCAATCAGGCCGGCAGCGAGTGGACAAAAACAAAGACAGGTTGGGAGAAACACTAGGACCCTGACTTACCTGCCCTCCGAAGACCGTTGGTTGACCAGGACGCGCGATGAGCGGCAATCAGACCAGGTCAGGCTGCAACAGCAGAGGCAGTCACGGGACTGGCAGCTGAGGACCCGCGGCCCAGGAAACCCTAGCCGCGAAACGCCTTCTTCTCCCGTCGTCCGCCTTCGACCAGTTTTCAATCAGTCCTGATCGTTCAAAAATGACCGTAATTTCATTATAATAGTTATACAAGTATTTTTTTATTATTGTGTATGAAGTTTGTACTAACTTTTTTATTATATCCGCCAATTATATTGGAATGAGTTTGGTTCCAAATTCTTTAGCTCTCAATTAATTTGCAAATTTTATTAAAGTTTTTGAAAAGTTAATATTAAATTTGAATTTTTAAAATTTAAAATTATTTTTTGAATTTTTTGAATCTAAATTTCTATTTTTTGATGGGTAGGTATAGTTTATTAGAATAATTTTATGGGCTTTAAAATTAATTTGTCAAAATTAAAAATTATTTTAAAAAACTAAAAAATAATAAAAAAGCTTTCAAAGACGAGTGTCCTCATAAACTAATTATGCAATAAAAGAATTTAATATATTAAATGACATAGCGCTAAGGGATAGTTCAATTAGTCTAGTTTCTATTGCTAAGTGCCTTGCTTATTGGGAGGTCATGGAGTCAAATCTCCTCAACACTTTTGTGATTAGGCTTTTTCAGTTTGGTAGACTTTCTGTGAATGTAACAGTCACTAGTCCGTGAACCACCCTTAATATATAAACATAGATATTAAAAAAAATAAAAAATAAACCTCCAATTACCATCCGTAAATGTAACAGTTACTTAGTGTTCATGAACCACCCTTAATATGTAAACACATTATTTAAAAAAAATAATAATAAACTTCCAATTACCAGCCTTGTCAGTTTGATTGACAAGACTTTCCCCGTAATAACATAATATATAAACACATTATTAGAAAAAGACCAACAACCTCCCTTTACCAAATATCCTCCTATTACCTATCAGCTTTGGATACTTTAACGCGATAGTGACAATGTACTATAAAATTATTTTTCTATATATTAAAAATATATTCCACAAACAAGTATTTTATTGTTGATGGTTGGTCTGATGTATTGACATAAACTTTACTGGACATTGGTCAATGGAGAATTTTTTTTTTTTTAACTTTACGGATTTAAAAGATTTTGACCAGAAAAAACCACTAAAAAAACTTTCAAAAAATCTCATTATAGACCACTGCTGGTTAAAAATGTCAATTAACAAAACCGGCTGATGACCGACATCCTCATGGCTACTTTACGTATACCTGACCCTAGCAATAATATAGTAAGGTAATGATTGCTTCACTGCTTTTTCATTTTATCATGGAATAAGATACTCGACCGACCAAAAAATGATGACGGTAAATCAATAATTGACCCAGCATTTTGTCCATACATACTTTCACCGATCTTGCAAATAGAAAGGCCGTATCCCTTACAACAAGCCTGACAATTTATACCCTATCGATCCCTTCTGCGGTAGATTTCAATTGTCATACACCATTTTATTTATTTTTAAAAATATTAAAAACTATGATAATAGTCAATATCGTTATTGAGATTAGAATCGGTTCATCTCTCTTTCTTTAATTTCTCTTTTTTACATTTGTTAACTTATTTGACCTCTCTTGGCCACGGTATTTAATCTCAGATATCTTACATGAAATCTAGTCATAAACATGACTTTTTGTCTCGAGAGGTGCTTGATGTATGATTTCGTATTATTTCTTATTTTTCATTAATCTCGATTTCTTACTTACATAATGTATGGATAAAAATAATAATAAAAAATAATTCATTCAATTTGGATATAAAATTATTATATTAATTTTTATTTTTTATTTTCGTTTTTAAGTTGTGAGAGATTTTTTTTAGCTCGGTTACATTAACTTTTAATATAGTTGGAATTTTGTCCAAACACTTAATATGGTGTGAGATTTTTGTCCAGGAGTTTCAAACTAGTGATCTTTCGCATAATCACGTGTGACATAAAATACATCCATCAATTGTCTAATTCTCACCCATGGCCTTAAACTTAGTTAATTTTATTATTAGAATTAATAATAATAAATAAAAATCAATATAAATCACAAATAAAAATTTCACTATACAAGATTAAGTAACATTACATCATTTAAAATATATCAAGAAACAAAAAAAATTTTACTTTGTACATATTTTTATAAAAAAGATGGTAAGTAAAAAATTCAATGTGAACTATGTATATTATATTAGTTAAAAATATATGTAAATATTACATAGTAGTAATTGAGAAAACAATTTTATATTTAAAATATTTAAAATAACCTTATTATTTTAAACTTTAGCTCTTTTTAAGTATATTTTTTTTGGTCAATTTTGTCTAAAATCTAGTAAAGATTTATTTATTTTTTGGTTAGTTTTGTCTAAAATCTAGTAAAGCTTTGTTGGAATTGCAAGTTTAACCTCTAAAGATTATACAGTGTAATTTCCCAAGGGGAATTTCAAGGTATTAAATCCATTTATACACTTAAAAATGTAATTTTCACATTGTTATATGTGTGCGTGTGCACGTCTGCGTGAGAGAGAGAGAACGCAAATAGAATCCATATTAACTACAGTTCTAAGCACCAAAAGGGATCAAATCTCTTCAGATTTTATATTTTTTCTAAGTTTAGGAGTATGAATGTGATTTACAAGTCAAAAGATTTCACAGCTCTCAGTCTGTGCTAGCTATTTAAACTACATTGTAACTATGAAATAGACTATTTTCATAAAACGAAATTAATATAATATATATAATATTATATATATAATATATATATATATATAAATAAAATTATATAATATATATATATATTATATATATATATTATATAATATATTTATATATAAAATATATATTATATAAATTATTTTAAATTTTTTTACCTAATGTCATATTTATGAAAAACGTCCAAATTGTCTACCTAGTATTCATAGATTGGGAAATCTTGAAATTAAGAGGGGAAAATTCTTGATCATAATCAAAGGTGTCAATGTCATGAAACAATATCATTATGAGATGATTGACCCCAAGGACAACTTCAGTCCTTCAACGGAAACCCCACCCTCGGTTTCTTCTTTATACTTTAGATAAGATAGAGTTTCCAAGAAACACTTATGGAGGTGTAGGATTAGTCTTTCTAAAATTGAATATTCCTTAATGATTTTCATTTGTTCTTCTTCTTCATCTGATACAAAATTGTCCAACATTTCAGTTCATATTTAGCCCCATTTTTCCATGGAGAATTGAGTATGATAATAAGAATATTGTAAATGTCTTGGAAAATGAAAAATCAAAACCAAAATGTTGTATCCTCTTTTTCCAAAACTTGAGTTTATTTAAAATATATTGAATCATTGTATTCATAATACCCTTGGTCAATATCAAAGAAAATATGTATATATTCTAACAATATCTCTTCAAAATCTGTTATTAGATAACTATTCACAAAATCCCAAATATCCTCCACAACTAAGGTCTAGAAATAGAATTGGCATGAGCAGTGGAAATAAAACTTGCATTTAATTCAAGGAACTAAGAAGTTATTAATATGTTTACCTTTCTCAAAAATTGACTCTTTTATTAGGACCTCTTATTGTAAGCATGCTTTAAAAATGAATTACACAATCACTAAAAAGAAGGAGATATCTCCCAATTGCTTTTTAATGTGAGTGAATTCATAGATAAGAATTTGATAACAAGGTTAATAAAGATATGTAGATACTAATAATTGATTCTTATTTTTATTAAAACTGAATAATCTATATTAATGACTTATTTTTCACTTTAATTGAAGTGAAAAAAATTTCGTTTTTTACTACATTCTTGAATAACATAAATTTTTAAGTTAAGAAACCATAGTACTTTCCATAATTTTAGAATCAAATAAATAATTGTATCTTACAAAACTAAAATAACAATTAAATATTAAAACTCTTATTAAAAATTGAAATTATTACTTCGCATTTATGACAAAAACCTAAATTATTAGGTCACATTTATGACAAAAACCTAAATTATTAAGTCACATTTATGACAAAAACCATAAATAAGGAAATGTGACATTTCCTTGAAGAGACTTGACCACCCACTCAAATAAACATCAAAACTTAAATATATATATATATATTAATATATTATATTATAGGGCATTCCTCATTAAGAGACGGCCATACACCCATCAATAAGGAAATGTGACAAAGAACCATCCACTCAAAGTTATCGTTAATGCTAGCTGTTTCACTATATATTTGTTGGACAAATATGTCATCAAACAGTTCCTTTAAGAGACAACCATCCACTCAAAGTTATCATTAATGCTAGTTGTTTCACTAAATATTTGTTGGACAAATATGTGATCAAACAGTTCCTTCGCAGTGTTTTACCAAAAGCTTGTTTCGTTTAATATATACTTCGATCAAACACTTGCATTGAAAAATAATTTGCAAACAAATTGAATATAAGGATCTTGGTCAAACACCATATAAAGTGTTAAATAGTGGGCACCTTAAACCCGAAGTTGTAGTTTGCAAACTTTTCTAGCTACACCGAAAATCACACGATGGCCATTAACTATTTTCACCTTACTGTAGCATTAGCCTGAATGGATCACTACAGTTATCAACTCCAAAAACAGGATTTGACAAAACCTTTCCCAGTAATAATGTAATCACGGTCTCAGCGAATCCATCGGAAATAATCGAGGAACTGACACTTACAGGCTTCGGAAATAATCGAGGAACTGACACTTACAGGCTTCGACGTTTGCCTTTCCACTTCGCAAAGGCGTACTCCAATGAGGTGACTTCTGGTTAATACAATCGAAGTAGTGAAAGAAATCAAAGTAACGTTAAAAGGATATGAAGTTCTCACAGGGAGAAATTTGGTACTATGATCTTCACAACATTATATCATGTTGAGGCGTAGAATAAAGTTCAACTCCCTATAGGCATGTGCTAAGGCTTGAATTTGAGCAATTTGTTAACAAGGAAGTCTGAGAACAAAATCCCGCGATAGTTACACAAGTGCACAATGGATAAGGCCAACCTTCAAAACTAGCTTTTGTTGAAACTCCACATCTAGGAGAACTTAAAAGAGTATTTTTAGAGACACAACTAGCAGCCTCAGAATCAGAAAATATAGAGTATAGAGTACATGAGAGGTAGACATGGGAAGCAGAAAAAGTTTGGATCATTGAATTTATTGTTAGAAAATAAAGAGAGAGCAGAAGGAGTGATTAAACACACAACACCAAAGATACACTATAATTTTATTAATGTCACAGAAATGACATATATAGGAATACATGACACTTCTAGATCCAAGAATGGCGAATCTAGATTACTAAAAATAGTTAGCACAACTATTAACCTAGGAGCTCACACCTAAAAATAGTTAGCACAACTATTAACCTAGGAGCTCACACAATTACAAATCATGACAACTTGGAAGTCATGGAAGCATGACTTCCAATACCCTCCCTTAATGCTTACATGACAAATATAGAAACACATATTACAACAATAAATTAATTTATGTCTCATTTATTTGATATGCTCATCACTAGCCCTCATATCCACTGTGAAATATCACAATTTTAGTTATTTTCTTCACCACACTTTCGAGGTTCCCACTTGATCCATTTAAGACATAATCACCTCAGACCATCGTTGACGTGCTTTGCAGAATTGACATTTCTCAACCTTCCGGAGTGCAACATGTCAGTGTTGATACTGAAGCATCCTATGGAACTGCCACCATATGTTGAATGTATGGCCTTCCACTATATTCACTAGTTATCTAGGATAACGTTCTGGGTATCGAATGACTTCAGCAAATAATTCTACAACTTGATCTTCTATAAATAACTTATACTGACGCTGCACGACCAGTCACACTAGCATGACCTTATTAAAAGACCTTATTAAAAATTACTTGTAACTAATGCTCCCCTAACACGACAGGTCACATTAATTTGTTCAATAATTAGTCTTTTCTTTATGGTTCTGCATATTTGATCATCAAATAAATCTTACAATGACTCACGTTTTAAAATGACTCTAAGACACCCTCTTTCATAGATCCAAAAAATTACACAAAACGTATCACTCCACTCCATATAAACCCTTAACACTGTATTTTTTTTAATAAAATATCCAAACCCGAAAAAAACTCAAACATACAAATCTTCCTGCCACAAGCTCACCACGCTAATACTTTTTAACTTGTGACTCATAATTCACCATCACTATATAATTAATAATCTCACTCTCGAGATATTCAGTTGGAAATAATTAATTCCTACTTGTCTATGGTTGTAATTCCCCATTTGAGGAGTTTGTTCCTATATAATAGGAATTTAGTTTCTCCTAGTTTAGTGTGTGGTTGAGAGAATCTCTCAACCACACTAGTGTACGTCCAAGATTGAATTCCTATCTTAAGACTATTGATTGTATAAATATGTGTGTAATTTTCCTCATTCAATAATTAATAAAATATATTATTGATTGTGCTAATTTTATCTTATTCCGATTTGCATTTGAAATACCAGATAGTGATCCAATGTGGCTTAGTCAAGATTTCTACTTTTGAAACCTTTGATCTGCATCCATGCAAAGTAATGGGCCATTAATTCTTTTCTTTTAGCTATAAATTACACGAACCTTACAGTACTGATACAACTAACAACAACCACGTCGAGCACTCCCACTTGGCTCTGTGTCTTTTTAAATGCCTTGTTGAACCGTGAATGCGGGTGAGAAAGTATCCACTGTAACCACGCTCCTTTCTTCTTCTCTTACAAATATTTTCGGCACATAGTCGTGTCCGCTCTCCACTCGTGAATGCTTCCATAATCTCAAAATAACATGCCTCTGAATGATGCTACTGTGTCTTTTCTGCTGCCTTGGAAAGCCAGTTGACAAACGCATTGAAGCAATGTGCATTTCACACACATCACCTCTCTAACATTTCTTCAAACACTTTCTCCACTTCCTTTAATTTGCCAGCTTTACCCAGCCCGTCAATAATGGAACAACAGGAAAATGAATTAACATGAAAACCAAGTTCCTCAATCGCACAACCCGCAATGAATTATATATACGACTCACGATCTTTCTGCAAGCTTCATATAAAATAAGTCTAAATATCATTCAACACCCATCATAAATAAAATTAACCCATCGTTGACAATTCACCATTCATCTTGATTTCTTAATTTTGGGAGACTCAATCTAATTCCAACCACTTATTAGGTGTCAAAACTGTCTCTCCAAGTGTCTCAGTTCAGTTTGAGTTAGTTGAGTTTAACTCCAGTTGAACTCCAATTATTTATCACTCAAGTTTCTATTGTAATGTTATTTAAGTGATTTGTAATACTGAGAAGTGTTAGTGTTGACAACGATTTTAGTTAGTTTTTGAACTGTATTGTAGTTAGGCGGTAGTTAGGCGAAACTGTATTAGGCGGAACTGTATTAGGCGGTTTTATAATTAGTTATGTAACATGATATATATGTAATGTAAGAGCACATGAATCCGGCAGAGCAGATCATCATATTCATTCATTTAATCCTAAATTCGGTATCTTGGCGTTCTGTTAACTAATTCTTTATCTGTTCCTTATCTATTTCTCTGTCTCGGTTTGCAACAATTGGTATCAGAGCCTGCGAAAGAGGTTGTGCTGAGCGTGAAGAGGTTTGCCAGAGCGTCTGCTGTGCGTGGTTGACTGAGGGCGTGGAGAACGTTGTTGCTGCCAGAGCGGCTGCTGTGCGTGAAGTGCCTGGAGAAGCCTGTGAAGAGCAGTGCGTGGAGCTGCTGTGCGTGAAGTGCCTGGAGAAGCCTGTGGTGAAGTCCGTGGAGCTGCTGTGCATTGAAGGTGGAGGAGCCTGCGTGTGCTTGGAGAAATCTGTGAAGAGTTGCTGTGCGCGTTAAATGAAGGCCCCTACTGTTGTGTTGCCAGAGAGGTCCGTGTTGCTGCTGCATCCGTGTGAGTGCTGTCCAGTGCTTGAGCAGAGAGATCCGTGTCGCTGCTGCGTTGAAGGTGGAGGAGCCTGCCGGTTTTTTTTTCTGGGCGTGAGTGCTATCTCTGCGGTAGAGCAGAGAGGGAGCAGAGCTGCCAGACCTGCGTGGAAGAAATCCGGGTATTTGTTAAGGAATTTTTTTTTCTCAGATTTTTTTTTTTAAAGCAGTCAAACAAGAACAGTTTTTCCAGAAAGCAGTCAGGCAGAAATTTTTTTAGACAGAAGAAAGGAAAAAGGACAGCTATTTTTTTTTTTTTTTAAGGAAAGAAACAAGAAGGAAATTTTTTCAGGGTTTTAGGAAGACAGTTTTGTTTATTGTTGAAGAGAAATAAAAATTTTCAGGGTTTTAGGAAAAGAGACAATTTTTTTTTATTGAAGAGATTCAAGGTTTTTTTTGTTGGAGAAATAAGGAGTTTGTTTTCTAAAGGAATATAAAACCCTAGAAAGTTTGAAACCCTAGGAAAGGATAAATGGCCAAGATGTCGAATGCGAAATTCGAGGTGGAGAAATTCACCGGAAAGAGCAATTTTGCTCTTTGGAAACTGAAGGTTAAGGATCTGCTTGTGCAACAAGGGTTGCACAACGCATTGGATGGGGAGACTAAAAAACCTGCAACCATGACCACTTCAGACTGGGAGGACTTGGATGCCCGAGCTCTCAGTACCATCCGGCTATGTTTAGCGGATGAAGTTCTCTTCAACATTGTTGAAGAGACTACGGCGTCAGGATTGTGGAAAAAACTTGAAAACCTCTATATGACAAAATCATTGACGAACATAATTTATCTGAAGAGACAGTTATACAGCCTTAGAATGAAAGAAGGTTCAAACGTTGCAGAACATTTGAATGTTTTTAATACACTAATATGTCAATTAACAGATATGGAAGTCAAAATACAGGAAGAAGATAAAGCCATAACCTTGATGTGTTCTCTGCCTGAATCATGGGATCACTTCGTAACTTCAATCAGCTTCAGCTCTGCTGATTCTTTGAAGTTTGAA
>APFE030064595.1:44131-65099 GCA_000404065.3 Pinus taeda
ACTCAAATAATTCATACAATTTTATAATTATCATAAATTTCTAAATATTTCATTTCTTAAATTTCTTGTTGCATAAAACTACATCTACCATTATCATTTATTAACGTTAATCGTATGCCATTAACAATAAATGGGATGCTCGAATTTGTAACTATTATTAAAAATTTGGGAAGAATCTAATATCCTGAACTCAAATATCAAATGCTTCGAATAGCCATTTTAATTCGCAAATCGAATCCAACTATCGAATTTACGAATTTTTTTTGGCAATACGGCCTAATTTGGTAACTATGTATCATCCCACCCTTGAATTTGACATTGCGCAATACATCTTCAATGGTTACAATTTTTTTCTTAAATATGATGACTATAGAGGTCATAAATATTCAAATAATTCCTTTGGAATTTTTTTGTATAAATATTTAATTTACGTTATAACATTAATAAAAAATTTTAAAATAAAAAAAATGTTATACTAGTATAATAATATTTATTAACGTGGTTGATCTATGTTAATAAGATTATATTGAAATATATTTACGAATGTGGTTGATAACGAATATATCCACTACTCAGCAGCATTAATAACGGTTAAGCATATTTTGTTAAAAGATAATTATTTATAATTTAATAACTATATAGATAATTAATAATATTTATTTTATATTTATATAATTATAATTATTATATTAACATTATTTTGTTATATTAATATAATATTAGTTATTGCATAAATTTTGATTAATTTATTATAAGTTATATTTAAAACTATTATATAATTGAGATTTAACATAATAATAACATTTATTTATATTAATAGTATGTATTTATTGTAATTATATTATATATATTATGGAATATATTACAATAAAATATTTAATAATAATATATTATAAAATTTCCCAATGGAGGTGATCATATGAGCGTACAAGTCTCCAAAGCGGGGCCATTAGGGCCTGCGCCTTCGCCACGCGCGTAATTACTCAGCCTTTATGTGTTATCCTTGCCATCAAATGACAAATGTGATGATTAATTACCTGCATCTCGTTGTTATATATGTTGTTTGGAGAGCATTTCAATTCAGTCTGCTAGCGACGACGATGAGTTGGGGTTGTGAGGAGGTTGGAGAAGTTTGGTTTTGGTGCCATTGCGGCTCTTTAGGACTTCTGCCCATGCTAAGGAGGGAGGAGTGTGAATGCAATTCTCTAGTTTGGGTTGGTATTTTATTAATGGTATTCCCCTGGGACCTTGGTGCCTAAGCGGCCAGTGTTTGGTTCTTCCTCCTTGCTGTTGAGCATCTTCGTTTGTCCGTGAATTTCCAGAAAGTCTAGGTTCCTTCGTCTAGTAAGGTATTTGTGTCTTTTAGTCCCTCTTCTTTTCTATGTGGTTTCAGGAGTTTGTCTCTGTGGGTTGGCAGACATTCTCCTGTGGTCCTAGTGCTCGACGTTCCTCCTGGTCTATTCGGGAGTGACAATAATATGCTGTTATTTAGAAAATTTGGAAGGTGGTTTGAGTCTATATGTTGGGTTGAAGTCAGAAAAGTTTCTCCTCTCATATTGGGTAGTGTGTTATACTCTCATAATTCCCCTTGGTTGCGAGGAGGGTTTGTCCTATTTATTTCTTTGGTCTGGGTTGCCTCGCATTTGTTTCATTCAGGTACTTCCTATGTTGATCTTCAAGTTTTCTCTCAATGGTGGTAGTGATGTCATGGTCTTTGGTTTTTCATCACCTCTTGCAGGTACTGCGACAATATCTTCTTCGTCTTCTCGTGCGGTTAGTTGTCAATCAATGATAAGTGTGATATGCCTCGCTAACAGGGATATCCTCATCATGGGAAGGGCCAACATGCCCAGGATGGCTGTCCCAAGCTTGAATGCAGTTCATCATCCACCAATATAGCAAGCTAGGAGACAAAGGGCACAAAATCCATTTGTCTAGATTGCTCTCGAGGTCACATTGAGGCCACAACTTC
Organism: Pinus taeda; assembly: GCA_000404065.3. NCBI lineage: Eukaryota > Viridiplantae > Streptophyta > Pinopsida > Pinales > Pinaceae > Pinus > Pinus taeda. Next base: position 46,104 of record APFE030064595.1, read on the forward strand.
TTTGGACTCCTTTGCTGAGAAACTATGACACATTCAAATTGATTTGGACATCCTATGAGACCACTAGTATGACGACTAGAATGATATAGTGGCCTACCTTACCGATATTCCATATAGTAAAAATCAAATATTGGCTCAACTAGACATTTCTCGACACAGTGACCATCACACTAATGATCACCTTCGCAGCTTGGAAGCAAGAGTGGAACATATTGATTTCTACATTCATGATCGTGTTGGTTACTTTGCTTTGTTGGGTGTGTGTTATAGTCTTTCCATGACTAACCCACGTGTGCGAGGGACACACGAGGGGCGGAAGCCTCTCATGTACGTTCCACCAAGTGCAACAGGGGGATATATAGGGGGGCAATAGACCCCCTGCAAGGGGTTCGGAGTGTGTCCGAAGAATTTTTTTTCGGATCCTATATTAGGTGGGTGTAACTACCTATGGTTTTGTGCATGGATTTCACGCATGGTTTTGGCCATGATGGTTTTTTTCCATGATATTTTGTAGAAGTGGTCAAGGGAACTACGATTATGTTCTAATCTAGGCATAATGGATTGAGGTTTATGGATACTCCGACAGGTATATATATGTATTGTAACATTGAAAGGAATATAATGAGAAATAAATTTGGTAGTCTCGGTTTTGGGATCCAAGGGAAATCTCTGTGTATATATGTTTTATGATTTATCCTGTCGCCTATATTTATTTTCCATTGTTTAGAATTTGTTTGCAGATAATTTATGTACGTGGTTAAAACCTACATGCTTCTCCCCCTATACTTTGCCCCCACCCCCCTCCTTGATTTTTTTATGTCAGTTCTGGTCTCTTTTATGGTTATTACTAGTATGACATGAATTAACAAAGTTACAGATGAAACGAGAACTCTAGCCCAAAAATGCCAAAAAAACTGAAAAACAACCCAAAAATGAAAAGTGTGTATTCGAGAACAATGGTTTTTTTAGGGTAAATTTTCAACGTTTTATTAAATACCATTATTTTTTTTGCAAATATTATTGTAAAAACATCGTCGAAACAAAAAGTGTTGATGTTGGAATAACAAAAAAAATCAGGTACTTTCTAGCAATGTAATTAAAGATAAAATATTAAGACTTTGAAAACCCATAAAATTCCAACAATTTTCAAACATGATGTTAAAGATAAAATATCATGTCTCAAAGACTTATAATTCCAACAATTTTCATCCATCTTGTTAAAGATAAAACATCTTGACTCTAAAAACCCTAAAATTGTAATTGTTTTCAACCATAACATTAAAGATTAAATATCATAACTCACAAAAACCTTATATTTTGAAAAGTTTTCAACCATGAAATTGAAAACCTTAAGTTTCTAACATATTTGAACCATGAAAATATTGACAAATTATATGTCTATTTTTCTTTTAGTGAAGAAGTAAATGAAAGATTCATTATTCCAAAAGTAATTTTTATTTTAAAGGTTAAAATTATATCTCTTTTGAAATCTTGGGCTAAGACAACTTATCTTATTGGAACAAAAACCTAAAAATCAACCATTAAAACGAAGAGGCCCCTTTCAATGACGTATTAAATTTTCAACATTTTTAAAAGTATCTTATACCAAATGATAACAATAAATAATATCATGGAAATATCACTATATAATTTAAAAATTGAACATTAATTTCTTATATTTTTTTTACTTTTAACAAAAATATGAAAAAATGATAACAATAAATAATATCATGGCAATATCACTGCGTACATTAAAAATTCAACATTATTTTCTAATATTTTTTTTACTTTTAATCAAAATATCAACTTTGCTAGATTGTATATAACATAAATTATTTTTGTAATTCATTGTTGCATTGTGGATATTCTAAAGAGATGAATTCTTCACAATTAAAACATATAATCTAACAAACATAGAAATGACTCATAACTTCATGTAATATCATACGGAAGTCAACATATTTATTTCAAGTTACCATCATTTACCTAAAATGTCTTGGACATTTATTCAAAATTACTCATAGGTTCTGGCACACCATTACAATCTACATCTTCAAATGAATCACTAGATAATGATGAAGATGATCCATAGTATTCTCTTTCATCAACTAGTGCCCCATTTGATTCAAGATGCATTCCCACCATTTCAGGTTTCAAAAGGCTTCTAGATCTACGACTAGGTCCAATAGACTCCCATCTGAACACCATTTCTTTTGGTAGCAATTTTTTCAAAATCTCTATGGTTTTCAAGTGAACAGTTCCTCTCTTTGTTACATTGAAGTCATACAGAAGTATGTCAACATCCTCCAATTTTAAGAGCTATGTGCCACACCAATTTATATTTATACCTTTTGTTTTTCTCTTTCTGCTAATTCGTTTATCAACTACCATCTCTGACTTGTACACACCATTCAACAGATGGGTATTTGTGGCATACCAATGTACTTCAATAGATGTAATATCTTCATTTTCTTTAATGACCTTTATAACCTTGGCACCCCATAATGGATAGCCAAGTGGATGTCCATCTTCTAACACTACTATCATGAAACCCTCCTTAACATCTTTCACAAAACCCTTGTAAAGGTCTTCCATGGCTTCACGTTGTGCACACGATCTTCTACAACCAATATAGATTTCTCTTTCCTCTACCTGTGGATAATTGATAATACCTTAATATTGGTGTTGTTCAACAATATATCTTTCCTCATGTTCATTTGGCATATTTCTTTTGGCATTATGATACAAGTGTTGTTCTTGATGGCAACTCACCCATAGATCAATTCAGTTTTGGTAAAAGTAAACTTGTAGAACAATAGGTATATTCAGAGGTAACAAGGAAGCAGTACAGAAGAATAGGAACATGGAACTAAGGTCTACTGATCAGAATAAAGAAGGTAAAGGAAAAGGCTGATGAAAAGCACCTCAAGAGGTATACACAGGTCCACTTAGTCAAAATAGCATATACACGCTGGTCCACAAAACAAAAAGAGCGTACATAGACGCACTCCCACAAGAGGAAAAGAGCGTACATGCTAGAAAACCAAGGTCTTGGTCCAAGGTATTTGGTCCAAGGTATTTGGTCCAAGGTATTTTGGGTCCAAGGTATTTGGTCCGAGGTATTTGGTCTAAGGTATCCAACCTAGGTATTTGGTCGAAGGTATTGGTCCTAAGTGGTTTTGGTCCGAGGTATTGACAAAGGATCTAAGTATATAAGGAGGATAAGACAAAAGGGCTAAGTGCACAAGTAATGAATATCTTATGAAGTGTTAAATCAAAAGTAGATATGCATGTTATGGGTTTCTAATGCTTTGCTTGATCTCAACTAAGTATGCACCTGAGTGTTTGATGATGGATGACATTTAATGATGGACCAGGATCAAAATGACTTATCATTATGAGATATAGTAATGGATAGGCTAGATCTTATTGCTAATGCACATTTTATCCTTTGTAAGTGATGATCTGGGTATGTCTGAGGTTTGGAATTGTAGCGAAGTTATGAGTTAATATTTGCAGATGTGTACACTAGTTCGTCTCTACAAAAGCGCATGTACACGCAGGTTCTACTCTTCAAAATGGCATATACAAAAGAAAAGCCTCTTCTTCAGATCTGACTGATCTATCTGATCAATTTTCTTGTTTTACTGTTGTCTGTCAATGAAGTCTTCTTATAACTTAATGCATAAGGAGTTTGGTATCTGATTGATTGATTGAATAAGTGAGAAGGGTGATCTCTACTACTGCCTGTGTAAAGCTTTGTAAATAGACAGTAGATGGTCAGCATACTACTAGTTGGTACAAACTTGATTCATAAATTTTATGTTTTAGTAGTCTTGAAGGTATACATAGGTTTGATTACAGGAAGTAGCGTATACACGCAGGTTGGGTTCACTAAAGTAGCATATACATTATGATGCATGATTTTTGATGTTGCAGTTGGTTCTGGATGATGATACACATTTCTGGGTTCAACACAGTCTTCTAGTGACAGTAATCTGATTATTCAGATTATTTATTATTGGTTGATGCAGTTTGAGTTTCAAAGTTCTTGATGGGTCAAGTATGAAAATTTGATGAAAGGAGGCCTTCACGTGTATTGTTATGTACCAGGAGCATCCAGTCTGAAAATTTATGAAACCTGGTCCCTGGAGGAAGAGATAAGATCGTAGGCTTCTATAGGCCGGTGCCTATGTACTAGTAATCACATTAGCTAGTACAAGAGCTAGGGGGTTGCATATCCCTTCCAGTAGAAGCTGGAAAATGAGAAAAGGTTGTAACCTTCTACAGGTGGGTGCCTGCGTACTGGTATTAGTCTGCACCAATACAAGATTGTAAAGATATTTTCTTATTATTAAAAGAAGACAGAGATGATAGCGGCAGGTGGTTCATGTGTGTTTCTTATGTGTGATTGTTTATTCTCTTTTTACTACTATTTTTAATACGTTACTGATGCACTAGTTAAAGATCAACACGTGATAAATTGTCTAAATCACATGTTTTTTGGGTGTATGCTGGTTTCTCTAATCATAGTTGTGTGTACATGCTAGTTCACTTTACAAAAGTAGCGTATATAAATCTATTTGAGAAAAGAAAAATTATTGATCAGATAATACTGATTCACCCCCCCTCTCAGTATTATTTCCAATAATTGGTATCAGAGGAGGTCCTTCTGAAGAAGCTTGATCGTTTGAAGGAATATCTTTCAAGATGAATAATCACAAAGATATGGGATCCATTAGACCACCAATCTTCAATGGGATCAACTTAGTATATTGGAAAATAAGAACCAGAGCTTATCTACAATCACTTGGAGTAGATGTTTGGGAAATTGTTGAAAGAGGACCTCAATTTCCAGTAGCAATTCCTACAAACTCTTCAGGTCAGAAGTTCTTAGTATCCTAAATTGCACTATTTTGTACACGATTTCCATCAAAATCAACCTTTGTTTTATCTCAATAAAATACCTTTCTTTCCTGCACTAGTACAGGATAGTTACCCATTCCTGCACATGCTCATATTGTATATTAAGATTTATTACAACACTTTATTAATCATTTTATATGGATTTCATGCCTATTTACATACCTCTTGTAACTCATATTAATTTCCTATAGTAATCATGGAACTTAGTGTTAATTATGAATGAGTGTGACTAGTGCAGGTAGATTCCTGCACCACCACGAAGACTGTCCAAGATTTCCCAGAAACTAAATCTTCCACGGGGACGGATCTCAATCCTTAACTCCGAGTCTAGCTGCTAATGAACTGAAGGAAGATAAAAAGTGGTGCGTAATCAGGGAATAGTTTCCAAAGTTAGGTTATGGTGAAGTGAAATTCATGTGTATTATAATTGTTGGCCAAGTTTTTAATTTTGGTTTCTAAGTCTGTTCAGTCGAAAGGCCTAAAAAAGAAATGTTTGTAATTAGTGAAAACGGCTAGATCCAAAAGGATATATAAAAAATAGATCATAGGTAGGAGAAAGCTAGACATGAACCATTGATTGTAATTTTGTTTTATATGATCTGGTTATTGCCTCAGCTTTGGGACTGGACTACTCTGTTATGTATATTTTTTGAATCGAGTAATATAAGAGAACTGCCATGATTTTCATACATAGCATCTAATTTATCTTTGATGTATATTTGAAGTGCAAATCATTTTTGTTCTTTAGAAGGGGAATGAGCTGGTTGGCTAGGGCCTAGCCAACCCATCTCGTTTACCCCTCTTACTTTCGTTATTCAGAAATAAGGTGTGGATATTTATTTTGCAGCCGTGTGATGTTATAGTTTTAATATTTATCTTTCAAGTTCTAATTTAAGATCATGTGTGAAACAGATCCGTGGTTTGATTGTTAGCTGTGTTCATTTTGTTTATGAAATATATTTTTTGCATTTCCTTTACTCTCAATCTCTATTTTCGATCAGATCGTGCAAGAAACTTTTTCCTGCACCAGTGCATGCGGTTGCCTACACTTTGGTTTAATCATTCAGTTGCAGCATATTATTTCCAGTTATTTCACAAGTTAATGAATCATTAACTTAGTAATTGTCTTTAGCATTAAAAGTACATCCTTAAAGTATCTAGAAGCAATTGCATAAAATTACCATAAACATATTATACTTGCAAAGAACGTAAGCATTAAATGGATTACTAAAGTTAGTTAACACATGCAAAACACTTAGACTACTGTTTGATTCCTTTGAAGTTCTTTTATTTCATGAAGTTTATTTCCTTTGCCAGGTTTAATGAATTGAAGCATTTCCTATTTCACAACTAATTTACAATAGAATTTCATTTACAGTTGCAATTCTATTTCAGCACATCTTTCAGTCCTTTCGAAAGTAATTTGGAAACTAGGTTAAGGAAGCTCTGCCTCGGTGCAAGAGTTGGTCTCTTGTCATAGAAACAGAGTGCTCTAAGCCCTTAGGCTTAGAGAACCTTCACTAAGACATAAGTATTTACTAAGGAAGGTCAAATATGATTTTACACATAGATATTGTACCTGCACTAGTGCAAGCAGATTGCAACAGTGCAAGGACAGGTTTTTTGTGTGGAAGGAAGATCAGGAGTAAGACAAAACTTTGAAAAGGCCCAATTGTCAGACTGTTAGCCATCCATCTGAAGATGAAGATAACATTTCATTACAACATTTAATATTTTTCTATTGTGTGGAATCTCTTTACTTGGTGTGCATGAAAATTGTCTTTTACATTCCAGCACTGGAGTTGCTTTTAGAGATAGGAAAAGTTCATACCATTTCTTGCATTGGATGTGCTTCATATCTAAGTTTACAAAACCCTCGGGTTGACAATTAAGTGTTGAGGAGTTTTATCAAACGCAATTCCCACACCCAACGTTTTGACACCGTTGCCGTGGAGGAAATTTGAATTGGTAAGAATTTTCCATTTTTTTGCAATAGGGGTAAGTCTGCTATTACTTTTTCCTGCAGTGTGCTTCTATTGTTTGAAGGAATTTATAAGTGCCTATTTATTTTTTGAAACTTGCATTTTTATTTGAATTTCATTTTGTCATTTTTTTGAAATGAATGCCTAAAAGAGGTAGGGGTCCGAAGCCCACTAGAGGCCAAAGAAACACTAACAAATCTAAAACCAAAACTCATATTGGGCCTTCTTTTGTAGCCAGAAAGTACAAAAAACTCAGACTCATCACGCAAGATGCTAGGCCCCTATACTAGTAGTGTAACCCCTTATTGTTATTAGTACAACCCCCTTATTATATTTTTTTACCCATGTAGTCCCCATATTGTTACTATTGTGCCCCATAGAAACCCACTATAGTCATTATTGTGCCCTTACATTATTATTGTTATGTCAGCTGTGATTACATTATTACCCCTTAGACTCCTATATATAGAAAGGAGGTATTTTAATTTGTATCATGCAAGAATTGTTCATTTTTGTAATGTAAAGGAGGTTGCCCCCTCAAAGAGATTGAATTCTAAGCATTCATCTATCTTTTCTATCTTTTTGTGGGCTGATCTCATAACTTAGGAACAATCCACCTAGGCCCTAGTAGTAGTGGTTCAAGTGTGACACAACCCATAAAGGGGAGGAAGGGGACTGTTGGAATCCATAATCATCCTTCTCAACCTATTGAGAGTGGTTCGAGTGGAGGAACAACAATGGAAGATATGGAAGACCATGCAAAAGGAAGTGGTGAAAATCATGGAAATGGGGAATAGTCCACTTTCGAATTCCCGATTATGGATCCTTACACACAAGTACAAATGAAAAATATTTCACCATCAACTCTTCCTCATTTTTATGGTAAGGTACATGAAGACCCAGACTCTTTCTTATTTGAGTTTGATATTTTGTGTAGAAGTTATGGTTATTCATCTGATGCCCAAAAGTTAAAGTTGTTTCCTCCAACTCTCAAGGATGTAGAACTCCACTGCAAGGATAATTTTAGGGGCGAATGTTCGCCCTTTGGCAAAATTAAGGGGTTTTAAATTTTTAGTGGGCGAATATTTTGTATCATAGTACATTTTCACAAATCACCTCAAATAGCCCACCTTATTTTTAGGGAGAGGGTAAAAAAGGTAAATTTAGCCCTTGAAATTAGGAGTTACAACCTTCCATTCGCCCATTTTCAAGAATAGGTTTTTTTTAAGTGAATCCATTCGCCCATTTTCAAGAATAGGTTTTATTTAAGTGAATCCTATGGGTCAAATACCATATTTATAAAAGAGATATGGTAAATTAATAAAAATCTAAATAAATGAGAGGTATGGTAAATAAATAAAACATTTTTTATATTTACTCCATATGTCACCTTATATACATGTAAGGCTGTAAACAAATAAAAATATAAGTAAAGTGGAGGTATGGTAAATAAATAAAACTTCTTTTTATACTTACTCAAAAGGTATGGTAAATAAAAAAAAATAAAAATAAACTAGACGTATGGTAAATAAATAAAACATCTTAGTCCATAACCCTCGTTCTATTTATGAATGCTCAAGAAAGAGGTTTTATTTAAGTGAATCCTATGGGCCAAATACCATATTTGTAAAAGAGGTATGGTAAATAAATAAAAACATAAATAAACGAGAGGTATGGTAAACAAATAAAACATTTTTTATATTTACTCCATAAGTCACCTTATATTTACGAACACTCAAAAAATGGGTTATATTTAGGTGAAACCTATGGGCAAAATACTATGGGACAAATACCATGGACTAGATTGTTATTAATACCATGCAAAAAAACCATTATTAACTCTAATATTAGAATTAATGAAAATATGGCACATGGTATTGACCCATGGTATTCACCTAGAATGTAGCCTATTTAAATGGGGGAATTAAACTAGCATAGATCTATCTTTACTCTGGATCTACAAACCCCCGAGAGGTATCAAATATCGTGATATGCAAACTAGCATAGAGTGAAAAAATATTTGATCCTCTTGGGGCTTGGTGGATCAAGAATGGATTTTGTAATTTAATGTAGGTTAAACATTTTAGCTTGGTTAAAATAAAAAATAAAATAAAAATCAACTATTAATTTTATTAATTTTTATAAATTACTAATAGTAAATTTTAAGCTCCAGGTTTATGATAACCCATGGTATTGATAATACCATGTTATTCATTTGAGCATAGACTATTTAAAGGGGAAATTCTATCATCTTAGATCCATCTTAATTCTGGGTCTACCAATTTATGATAACCCATGGTATTGATAATCCATGGTATTCATGTGAGCATACACTATTTAAAGGGGAAATTCTATCTTAGATCCATCTTAATTCTGGTTCTACCAAGTGCTCAGAGGGATAAATAGATTTCATCCCCCTAAGAGTGGTAGATGTGGAGTTAAGATGGATATAGGTTGATTTTTATGATAATGAAGATATTAATAGACTTAGGAAACTATATTGTAAAAACATCTTAAGGTGAATGGTTAAAGCATAGACATTGGACAAGTATATTTATATACTTCTGTTTTAAACTGAAACAAATCCAGGGCTAAAAGGAATGGATTGATTGCACTAGTCATCCTTCTATAACTTTCCAACATATGTTGGAGTAAACAGATTGTAATTTGGGTAATTTTTCTAACTGGAAACAGGAACATACTTATGTATTGGCAGGGTGGTTAAGAGGTCCCTAGAAGTGATGAATTTGAATTTTTCTTGGTTTTATATATAGTATTCGGTTTTTTCCTTATGTATTGGCAGGGTGGTTAAGAGGTCCCTAGAAGTGATGAATTTGAATTTTTCTTGGTTTTATATATAGTATTTTGTTTTTTCCCATGTTTTCTGCGAATGACACAGGTGAATTTTATCCTACACCCACTAGGTTATCAATATGTAATTTCGGTAATTTTGATTTCAAAAAATATTTTAAAGAAATGCAATGATTTCATTTGTGTATTCAATGAACACAATATTCTAATGGAATTCTACATTTGTGGTTTACTTATACAGATTCCATGGAGAAGTGTTAGTGATGTGACATTAATTGTCCTCAAGCAGAGGCTCTAGTTTTACTCTTTTCTGGAAGTAAATACTTTCTTCCAACATTTTTGAGTTCCATGAAAAATTTGAAAGTCCTAATAGTATTCAATTATGGGTTCAAGAGAGACATAGTATTCAATTATGGGTTAAAGAGATCCACACTGAATGATCTATCAGCCTTATCTTCACTTAGTTTAAGACTATTCACTTGGAGAGGCTGCATGTGCCCCCCACTTCAAGAGCATAGTAAAGTCATTTAGAACTTAGAGAAGCTATCTTTAAGCTTTTAGTGAAGATTCGAAAAATGTATGGGTTCAATAACACTCAGTTGAGCATTAAGTTGCCAATAATGCTAGATTTTAACCTGGAACACTTTTGTGATTTGGAGGAGATGCCCCCTCGTATTTGTGACACATCTTCAATTTTGTGAATTGGACTATTACTAACTGTCATTTCCTTTGAATGTTACCTGATGACTTGGGAAACCTCAACTCTTTAATAATGTTAAGGAAGGAAAGAAAGTACATTATTCTAAGTTCTCTTATGCTTTTCAAGTTTTTCTTGGATATCTACAACGTTTTGGGTAGGAAAGTACATTCTATTAATGAAAATTTGTCTTGATAGAAAGGCCCAATTTCAAATTCTAATGCTTTCAAAAACATTGTATAACTGTAATGTTTCTAAAAGGAAAGCATATTTTTTCAATTTAAGTATCATGATCCCATATTCCAACTTATTTTTCAGTAACCCATTAGGCTTTGTAACTTTGAATAAATCCATGTCTTTTGATAAGATCCTCTTCCAAATTAAAATGCAGTTTCCTTTTGGAAATAACCATATACAATGTCTTGATTTTGTTATTGAGAAAATAGAGGTTGTGAAACAAGCCTGTGCCATACAAGGACTTGATTCATTGATTATGTATCAATTATGGCTCTAGATATAACAATGTCTTGATTTTGTTGCTTGAAAATAGAGGTTATGCTTTACTATTTCACAAAATTTCTTACAATCTTTCCATAAGTATTGATTTGTAATCTAGTCACTGAGGGATGACTGTAATGACAAAGGTAATATTCCATGGTTTGAAGTTCCCCTCTTACTAAATATTTAAATATATCACCACAATTTAACTGTTAGTTAAAGGAATTGTATTTGATTTGTAAACAATTTATTGCTTGATTTGTAGATTTTGATTTTTTCCCTTTTTTATTTTTTTCTCAAATTTGGTATGAGATATCTTCCAAGATTTGGGTTCCCTAGTTTCCCCACCATAGTATGAGGTTTATATGTTATCATTAAATATTCTTGGAACATTACAACTTTTCCAGTAAGTGTGCTTTGAAACATTATTGTTGCTTTTCCATGGTGTTAATGCAAATAAGCACTACAACTAGTGCCATTATTTAGATCAAGTGCCAAAATCTAGGTGGTCTTGTAATGGAGTGATTGTTTTATAGCTACTAAGGTCATATGCATTTTTATCTCTTATGTTGTCCTAAGATATTCAAATTCAGAATAAGAATTTAGGTCTTGTTTCCACTGTAGATTGTAGTCAGTTTCTTGAACATAATATATAGTAGATTATCTTTTACTAATCAACTGTGGATGTGATCCCTCGCAAGAAAGAAAATTCAAAGTGACTTTGATTTCACATTGATTTGTCAAAACATACACACATGAAAGGAGATTCAAAGTTACACTATGATGGCCATTATGTCAAGCCAGGTGGTCGCACTCCCTTGATCGTGAGCACGATTGTGGTCAAGATGGAAGACTTCATAGTCTAGATTGATTTTTTAGCAGTGATAGTTAGTGGGCTCATTCACAAAAGCTTCTATTTCACTAATCCTTTTTATAGAGTTGTCAGATTCAATTTCCAAAGGTTTTAATTACACTATAGATTTGAGTTTTGAGAGAGTTGTGATTCACAATGTTAAGTATAGCAGATATGACACTTGAACGAAGACAAGCATAGTAGAGGTATCAAACTCTATTATAAGCTTACTTGCATATTATAAGGGACTTGATTGGCTTTTTTATAATTGTATAAGCAAGTTCCATGTCGTGGAAATGTGAAAAAAAAAACAGTGATATTTCCACCATGTGGCTCTTTTCATATATGGTTTTATACTTTTTCAAAAAATTCTCTAAGAGTTCACAATGCTAAGATTCACTAGGACTTTACAAAGTTTATTATTTAGTGAAAGACTTGCTAAGATATTACAAGATTTATAATTGAGTAAAATATTCGCCATGCCTGGTGAGAGATTCGCCAAAAAATTATATATACATATTATATTATTGATAAAATCGCCTTCCATTTTTCCTATATACCATGGAGATTCGCCCATTTATTATATTTATAAATTTAGGGGGGGTTCTTAAAATTTTCCCTGATGATATATTTGGCCATGGATAATATTCAGGCCTTTGTATGGTTTGACCTTTTTCGACCTCTCAACTCCCTAGATCATTGGATGTGACAATATTTAGTATGGAATATCTAGCCAGTTGGAATCCAACCTCCATTCAAAGTTGTTGGCCTTGGCCACCCTAGAACCTCAGATCAACGAATTTATTTAGTGCACATTGAGGTAAGAAAAAATTGGAATTTATGGTGTTTCTCTATGGCTTTGGGTGTTAGCCGAAATGTTAATTTTTTTTTAAGGAGATAGTGAAGTCCTAATCAATGGCTTCCAACATGTGAAACAAGCATGTAACTAAGATTTTAAGGATTTTGATTCAAATTTTCTTAATATAGTGGATTCTGAGGGAATAATTCAATGTTATCATCCAAATAGTCAACAACAAGGAAATACTATAGAGATTTACAATTTTCAATTGTTTCCACCAGATATGAACAATCCATACTACGATGTAGGCACTCAACTACTAGCATATAAATAATAGGTAATTCATATAGGGTACGAAGTCCACGGTGCCACCACTAGATATGAACAATCCATTCTACCATGTAGGCACTCACTACCAGCATATAAATAATAGATAGTTCATACAGGGTAGCAAGTCAATGATGTTATTTGTCATTGAAGCCATTGCATCAAATATAGATAGCGATGAATTATGAAAGGAAAACTTTTAAGCCTTTACTCATGAACATGTAATATTACCTTCACAATTATTAATGGAACATGATTGTCATAGCCTGAGATCCAAATATGCCCAAGTAGATACTTATCTGAGCAAATTTAGATGGACGACAAAGGAAGGAAGGACTTTAACTCTCCACCCAACCATAGGGAAACAACATTGCACACTCTTTTACAGGTGACCACCCTTGAGTTAGATCTTGAGTATGAGGGGGTAATTTCTCAAATAAATCCACACCAAGACGTAGTCAAATACTCAAGAGGAAGAATTCATTGTCTTGGAGATTTATTAACTGCTCCATGGAAGCAAGCACCATAATGACCCTCTTACTTCATGAAATCAAGCACAGGGCTTCGATGAAATCCCAACTATAGTATTGATTAGTTCTAGGAGTTTGAATCCACTATCTAGGTGGTTTAGCTCATGTGTTTTCATTGCAAGCACTACAGGGCTCTGTATCCCATTGTCCAAGTAGTTTAAACTTACTTAGCAAGAACTAAGTGGTTTATCAACTTCTTTAGAAAGCACTTAGTGGTTTATCAGTTCTTTCAATAAGCACCACAGTGGCTCATCCTACCCAATTAAGTGGTTTATGAGCCCTAAAACAGGCACCAAGGTGGTTTTTTTAGCTTACTTAGCAAGCACTAAGTTGTTTATCAACTTTGTCAACATGCGCTTAGTGGTTTATCAGGTCTTTCAACAAGTACTAAGTGGTTCAACCCTCCATTGAGCTTCTCGAGCTTCTCACTGGCCATACATGCTTAGATACACATAGTCCAGAACCTTCTCAACACCATTTAGGGGTTTTTCATCCTAATCTCCAATAATTTTCCTTTCTGTTGTTCACCGATGTTGTTTGTGCATTCCCTCGATCTCTTGCATCTCATCACTACGAATCTACCTTTTGTTCTTTGTTGCTATGTCTTATGCTCTTTGTCATTCCCCTGTTCTCCTCTAATTCACTCTTATCCACTTAGTGTCTCTCTATTATCTCTTCTCTCACATTGTTTTCTCTTGCTATCTCAACTATTGTCCTCCTAGCTATGCTTCACAAGAAAGGGGATAGTATGGGTGTTGTCCCCCACACTAGCTACCCACCCCTAAATTCATTAATTGTAAGCACAAACTATTCAATGGTTAGGATGGTAGTTGAGGGGTTATGGCCTTCTACAAGCCTTCCCACACAATCCATGCAACCTTCCCCTTATAGCTCTAGATTCGTGTTCCCTCCTCTGTTGAGCCATCAATTTTATTTTCACATATATTTAAATAAATAAAAAATATTTACATAATTACATTTTCACATATGGGTGTAGCAAAAAAAAATTATTACATATATAACGCTTTCTTCAACATTCTCATACAAAACACATTGAGTAACTCTACACTAACTTCATTTTTGAACAACTTCCCAAGCTAACTCTCTATTCATTGATAATAAAAAAACATATATTTTTTATCTTTAAAGTTTTTTTTCTAATAAATTTCCACCACACTCATACGCTTAACTTTAATCCAAAACCAATACTTCGACACATAAACTAAAATAAATACCCTTAATTCGTAATAAATATATTACTAAACCACACCATTTATAAAAATCCATACCATGTATCCTATCATCCATAGTAGTACCCCTAACTTAACCTTTTAAATATTTTCCACTTCCCATGCCAAACACTAACGAAATCATGAATGGCATCATACATAAAACATAAGTTGAGGGCATGGCTCTTGGACGTTTTTAGTGAAAAGACCGCTAAAATTTTACCCATAATATTAGAAGAAAGCCCATGTATGTCAACAGTCGTACATTACTAACACATTAATATCACATTAATATTCTTGTCAAATTAAAGCGGGCAATTATGAAAGGTTAGGTTCGAGTCACTTTTTTTCTAATAAAGAAAAACAACGACAACATCACATGCGAAGAATTCACATCACAAGAGGGCACTAAAAAGTTAAAAGGTAAGAAAATTGTGAGGTTTATGCATCAAATAAATAGTTTTTTACCGGTGATAAAATCGATTATAATTTAGTTATTAAATTAAGAGTGAGATAGTGGATTGATATATTATTTTTATGGAAAGAAAATCATGTATTTTAGAATTACTTGCTTTTAAAAAGTTAGATTTTTTTGGATCTTGGGCCATTACTCTATTTCTTTTTGTATAAAAATGGTAAGCTCTTAGCCACCTAAATATATTTTTAAGGCATATTCCAAGTCAACAAATAAATAGTTATACCATAAATAGTCTATAAAATTGAAGATATATTAAATTTATTTGAAAGAAAAAAAATATTAAGTTTCATAGCGAAGACAAATTTTATTTACTGTTGTATATGAATATAAGTTGATTTATCATTAAAAACAAAATATTAAAATGGATAAAGAAATATCAATATTTATTTAATATATACTTATATAATGAAAAACATATTAAAGTGAGACAATGTTAGTATGGAACATTTTAAGGAAGAAAATTTATTTTACAGTGTAGAAATCTTCAAGAATCTTACTAATTCTTAATATGTAAATTATAAACTATTTGGTGATATGAATGAAAAATATTGAAACTTTTAATGATTTTATATAATCTCTATAAAATTTTGGAAATTGCTAGGGCAAAATAATTTTATCCTTTAAAATTTGGGTGAATCACTTTTACAAAAACTAGAAATTCGTTGAACTTTTTAAAGAAAAAATATGGAAAATTAGCTCATCAATGAACTTTAGCCTCTAAAATTTTTCTTGAATGTTATTTTTTTTTTCAGATGAAAAAATCATTATAAATTATTTGTTAATTAGTAGTGAGGAGGGTTGTTCTTAATTGTTTTTTTGTAAGTAAATAGGATTTCATTATATTATAAAAAACGATAAGTACAATTGTTTGTAAGCATGAGTGGTCGAGTAGAATCAAACCTTGACCATCCGCAAAAAAAGAGATTTTCTAGGCTTTCCTCCCTTACAAAACTTGTAATTCATCCTGGTTTGTATGTTTTTAGAGATCCTATGCTCATCCAAGCTTCTAATAAAATGAGTGAAAGATTAGGAAGGACTCCAGACTCTAACAAAATTAACAATTGTAGCGACTTGAGCCTGTAGTTTCTTTCCTTTATCGATTACATTTCATTTGACAGACTATATCCAAAACCAGACAAAAAAAAAAAAAAACAAAAACAAAAAACTAGGACAGATGGAACAGAGCTAAGACAAAAAGGATTCAAAATTCATCAGACCATTTAACTCGAGGGGTCTTCTTTCAGCAAGATTGGTTTCCTAGGAGTTCCACTAGCCAAGGCGTCTACAAATGTTGGATGATTAGAGGAAGCACCCCCAGTCTCTCGCTTGATGTTGGTTGTTCCTTGTTGGATTAGGGTCCCCTGTGATTAATTTTGGGGCAAACGCCCAAGTTTTGGGGCAAAAAGCCCAAGTTTTTGTGATGTAAAGTGTAAAGTCTCCACAAGTTATGATTGTGGAGCACGTAGATAATAAGTGTCATAAAAAGATTTTCCCTTGTTTTATGTCAGATATGTTAGCTTTAGAAGATCTACCCATGGTCCGCGGACTATGGGATTGTATAAAAAGGAAAGTCTTAGAAGAGTCTAAGGCAGTTCTTGGTAGCGAATGATATGAATGTAATGGGTTAGTAGAAGTGACAAGTAAAGAGTCTTAGAGTAGAAGAGAGGCTCTGCAATTGTGTGTGCAAAGGACTAGAGTAGAGTCCACAGCTAAGTGTGTGGACCCCTGCAGCTAAATGCGCAGGGTAGTTTTGAGTCTATAAGAAAATATGAAGTATCAATAAAGAGATTATTATGGAAATATCTATGTTTTATCCATTTACTTATGTTATGAATGAATGTGTTTATGTTATGATAAATATTGGGTTTATGATTTAATATTGTATTGATGTGTGATTCTGCATGGTTTACATTGTTATATGAATGCAAGTAATAATATCTGTTTACGCAAATAATATCTTAATGCATGTTAAAGATATCAGACTCTTAAGCTGATCTAGGTAATAACAAAATTAGGAGTGATTACAAACACATGCAATTGGTTGATTCACCTATTTAGGGTCTGTGAAAGACAGTCGTAGACCTTTGCGAAGGTCTAGAGGCTCATAAGAGGAAGTTATATAGATAAGCCTCAACGGCTTATTGCTCTGCGCGACAGAAGATAAAGGACATCATAACCATCTTTCGGTGTGGAAACTTGGTTCCAACATCCCCCCATACTGCTTCGCATGAGACTTCAATATGCACTCCGCGGATTGATGCCGAAAGGGTCATTAGTGTAGGGATTTGTTTGGAAAACTTAACTCTGAATCTGGGTCAGGACCCACTAAGCCAACAAATGGTTCCATTGCAAGGACCGAGATCTACATAAAGAGATGTGTGATGTCGCATCACTGGAATCCAACTAAGAAAGAAATTGAATATTGGTTGGATAGAAAGATCCACAAATTCGCGGTGCAAGAAAATAGGAAACCACGATTGACGAAAGAACAGTGGTTGGACAGGTATCTATACATAGAAATACATGAAAGTTTCTTATGTTCCTTCGCGATCGAATTATACAAGTGGATCGCTAAATTAGCAGACGACTAGGGAAGGTGGAGGCTTGACAGACCAATAGTTTGGGCCCTGGAGTTAGTACGAAGATTGGAAGCCTATGAAGATAAGATCGTGGGCTTGTCGATCACTAGTTTCATCATATTCTCGGAGGGCTTGTGATAGATTTTGCAGTCGATACCTCGGTTAGCTACAGCGAAGTAGAGAAACGCTTCTTCAAAGGATGACAAGGTAAGTATTTAAGGTCTTTGAATACTTGGATTAAAATTCTCTTGTGTGAAAACAGGATTATGCGATTACCTTGATGTTTGGAGCTACGCAAAGTGGAAACTTATTCAGGGATAGAAAGGGAATGGGACCTGGATATATCCCATTGATTGAGCCTCCTCTGGGTGATGATGAAGAAGCAGCACAGGCTTCTCCGCAGACCACTCTGCAGTTAATAAGGTGATGGTTCCCGCGAATACCCCATCCACCCACACCACCTCCATCTTCACCTCCACTGCATACACGTTCACCCACACTGCCACCGTTCACTATGGCGAATTCAGTAAAATTTCCCATTTCCAAGGGCTTGGGGAATGATGACCTGAACCAGTTTTGGTTTGTTGCGAAGGCTATGTGGGAAGCCCAGGGCATTACATATGATTAGATGAAGAAAGAAACATTGTTTAATGCTTTACAAGAGCGCGCGCTAACGTGGTACATTAAGTACTCCACTTATAACCCGATAGATGCATTGGCATACATTCAAACTACGTTGAATAAGGAATTCATTATGCCCAAGTCTGAAGCACAATCGATCGCTGGATTCAACAAGATCATGATGAAGCCTGGCGAGAAACCCTAGGAGCTAGATCACAGATTGAAATGCAAGATCCGCGAAGTTAACATGAATCTTACGGATGGCAGCACCGTGAATGGTTTGTGGATTCTCTCTTGCCTCATCTAAGGGTTGCTTTATCACAGCAAAATATTGGGGCCTAGGCGAAGGCCCTGGAAATTGCGATGAGACTGCATGAGACACCAATTCAAGATGTTGCTTTGGGAGTTCAGCAAATTCACGCCGCGTTGCAGAACCTTTGCCTAGAATTCCAAAGTCTGAAGAAGGATAGAGCGGCTCGGCCAGAGGTGCACAAAGAAGTTTGGTGTTTGAAATTTAAGAGTCAAGGACATGATAAAGATCATTGTCCTATCTGTTAGCGCTCAAATCTACCTTAGGCTGAAATAAGGTGAGACTCAAGGCCACATCAAACCACGCTCAGCCTCGTAGCTAGCCCTACGAGGACAGGAGAGGGCTCTCTCCGGGTC